>WWET01001201.1:83933-110706 GCA_011038615.1 Limnodynastes dumerilii
GAAGACATCCCCTTTTTGTGAAGGACAGTGAATGGGAACTATGGGCTAGATTTACGTGCATGCGAGTGTCTGTAATTATACATCGTAGAGGGGATTGCATGTCCCCGGAAGGCTACCTTAAGTTTTATGACTTGATCTGCGTACGGTTGCTCCTTGCCCCCGACCCTTCATTTAAATGCCTAACCCTGCCTGTATGGCGGAGATACGGCATTCGTATATAAAGGGCTGGCCCCTTCATCGTACCTTCAGACATACATAACTTAGTCTGTGGAACATCTGGCTTGTGCATGCGCCGAAGTTTCTAGACTACAGCGTAAGGGCTTAACTCAGCCGTTGCATACTCACTGTACGCAAACCGCCACCCCCACCCTGCCATCTCTAAGGCATCTAACACGAAAGTCACGATCTTGGGGATCCAATTACGTGCTGAAAGCCTCATGCGCATGCAAGCACAGACATTTAACGCTTGCAAAGTTCGGAAAATACCTCCATGTTTTCCAGAATCATTAAATATATAGTGGAAAATATACGCTGATGGGGTCCCTGAGGGCCATATTTGGGAAACACTGGTCATTTCCTTATCAATACTGTGAAACCAATGCTGCAAATAAAAATACATCATCTACACTGCAAAGGCTGCAAATTGTGTTATGGTATTCTATTTGTATACTGTGCTGCAGCATAAGTAATGTATTCTAATTAAATACACTGTGTGCTGTAATCTTCTCATATTTACAGTAATCTATTTGTATGCTGTGCTGCTGAATTAGGAAAGTATTCTCAGAAAATACACTATGTGCTGTATTAATCTCCTCTAAGTCCTTCCTTTTATTGGTCAACGTATGGAACAAATATGTAAATAACATCAGCATAAGATGCGGTGCTTTAGATATTGTTTTATTACACGACTGATCAGCAAAAAGTTGTGCTGTCATTCGGAAAGTCTTTTGTAAAAAACAGTAGATTTTATAAACACCTGACGTATGAAAGCCACTTACAATAAATATGTGTACTAGCATCTTTATTTGTACAAGTTATGGTGGTTTATAAACACCACACACAATGGTTATTTATTGTTTATTTTACATTTTAGACATTGTGCTTTAAGAGTACATAATGTCGGTACATAAAAGCCTTCCTTATTTATACAGTACATTATGCATTAGCACAGAGCAGTTATATATAAAGATGTTATGGAACTGTACAGTTATAAGAGTTAGTTATAAAATAACCAAAAAGAATGAGTCATTGCTTGACTCACCTGTATTTCACCACATACATCTTTCCCTTGTGAACTATTAGTAAATGAGGCGAGTATGATTGACACTTGTTTATATTACAAATGTAGAATAGTTCTTAAAGAGTCTTTAAAAATATTAAAGTTCTAGAAGGACTTGTTTGTATGATATAGGTAACATGAAACTAATGTAATTTGTCATTTATTTCATAAACAGTATAATTATTATGCTAAATGACATGACTTAAAGGGACCTGATGCAGAGGTTTTGCGGAAGCTCAGACCCGCTATTTTGCATGTACCCTACTTTTTGACAGTAGCTACTCTGTATAGGACGTACTGCTACTGAGCATTCATTTAATACATTCAAACTGAAATGTATAGACAACTAGCATAGTCACTATAGAATAGTGAGTGCATCTAGTTTTCCTCCTCCTTTAGTCACTTACACCAGCTCTGAGCTGGAGGAAGCACAGGGAAACATGGCTGCTGCACTATTACTTAACCACTTTGGGCCTGATCCAGAACTACGTGTGTGCGTGCGTATATTAGCGGAGCGTATTTTCGTACACGTAAGTTCGCTACACTCCCCTCGCCACACCCTTTGCACGGACGTATTTTGTCAAGATACGCTACCCAAACCCTACCTTAACTTTTCCAAACGTAACAGCATACGTCCGCTAACGGACGTACTGACTACGCGAATGTACGCAGCTTAGCACGCCCATACTGTACACTTTAAATACCACCCCCCGCCTACTTCACGTAAAACGCACGTATTGTTGACGAACGTAAATTTGGCACGCCCACACGTAAGTATTTACGTGAGACATACGTGAATCACCCATACGTCCTAAATTACGCTACGTGAATGTGCATATTTTCTATGGTGCGCATGCGCAATGCGTTCAAATCTGCGAATTTATGTCTCCGCCACGCGTAAAATTGCGGAAATGCGTAGTTCTGGATATGTCCCTTTATCGTTTTAATAAAGTAGAGCAACCCCATTCCACAAGCACTGAGCCTACAGAAGCAAACACAGGGGAGTCAGACTTATATGTCCCTTTTTGTATGCTCACTCATGTGCACACGCACAATTTATTTAGGTTTTTATATAGCTCTATCAGATTACATAGCACTTTACAGAGAATAATCACAGTCACATCAGTTCCTGGCCCTACTGGGGCTACATAATAAGGTCCCTAACACATAAATACATCCACACACTCATATATTTTTGGCATGTGGGAGGAAACCCAAACAGACATAGGGAGAACATACAAACTCCACATAGATAAGGTCAAGTCTGGGAATCAAACTCATGACCTCAGCACTGTGAGACACAAGTGCTTCTCACTGAGCCACCGTGTTGCTTCAAATCCTGGTATATGCCTAAAAAAAGGTGTAAGTGCAGAACAGCCCCAATATGAATTAAATTTTAAACTGCACATTATTCCTTGTGGTTTCTCTATTAGCCTTATATTGTGGTCTGTCACAAATCATAGTGGTGCTTTTATAGATGAGTGTAAAAATCCCCTTTGCTCTCCTGGATGAGAAACACATTCCAGTATGATGAAGATCCCTCTTCCCTCACAGGAGAGGAATCCTCTGTATCCTGTTGATTTTTTAATCCCGTGCCAAGGTGGATGAGTAAACAGAAGGGGAACCAGGGAAAGGAAAGGAGATTTGGCAATAAGACCACAAGTGAGTGACTTATAAGTACAACAGTTTATTTTACTCCTTTCTGTCACTGTACCCTTTTTCTTAATGAGATTTAATGGCATTAACATTAATTTTTAGATTTCCCTTCAGCATTCAGTGATTAGGGCCATCCATGTATGAGGGTATGATTCTATAATAGGTTAAAAAAAGAAATGTCTTCTTTAAATAAAAAAAAAGAAAAATGAGCAGATTCACAGATCCTGCACAGCAGAGATGGCGGGTTTAAACTGTGCTAGCAGAATTAGAGTTATGGGTTGCATTTTCTAGCACAACTATAAATTAGAGCCTATTATTCATTCATCTATTAATTAACAGGTTTTAAAATAGAGCCATTATATTATATAGCGCTTTCCAAGTTTAATAATCACTATAACATGACTGGGTAGTAACAGACTTAGGGCCGGATCCAGATTTAAGAAAAAGAGCTGATTTACATACACTACTGCATGCGCAGTACCTATTCTCTGCATGCGCAGTACCTATTCTCTGCATGCGCAGTACCTGTTCTCTGCATGCGCAGTACCTATTCTCTGCATGCGCAGTACCTATTCTCTGCATGCACAGTAACTATTCTCTGCATGCGCAGTACCTATTCTCTGCATTCGCAGTTCCTATTCTCTGCATGCGCAGTACCTATTCTCTGCATGTGCAGTACCTATTGTCTGCATGGGAAGTACCTATTCTCTGCATGCACAGTGTGTATTCTCTGCATGTAGCAGCACCTATCCTCTGCATGCACAGTTCCTAATCTCTGCATGCACAGTACCTATTCTCTGCATGCACACTACCTATTCTCTGCATGTGCAGTACCTATTCGCTGCATGTGCAGTACCTATTCTCTGCATGCACAGTACCTATTCTCTGCATGTGCAGTACCTATTCTCTGCATGGGAAGTACCTATTCTCTGCATGCACAGTACCTATTCTCTGCATGCACAATACCTATTCTCTGCATGGGAAGTACCTATTCTCTGCATGCATAGTACCTATTCTCTGCATACGCAGTTCCTAGTCTTTGCATGCACAGTTCCTAGTCTTTGCATGCACAGGGCTTATTCTCTGCATGTAGCAGCACCTATTCTCTGCATGTACATTACCTATTATCTGCATGGGAAGTACCTATTCTCTGCATGCACAGTACCTATTCTCTGCATGCGCAGTTCCTAGTCTTTGCATGCACAGTACCTATTCTCTGCATGTGCATACCTATTGTCTGCATGCACAGTACCTATTCTCTGCATGCGAAGTTCCTATTCTCTGCATGCGAAGTTCCTATTCTCTGCATGTGCAGTGCCTATTCTCTGCATGCGCAGTACCTATTTTCTGCATGCAATGTACTTATTCTCTGCATGCACAGTGCCTATTCTCTGCATGCGCAGTTCCTATTCTCTGCATGCGCAGTACCTATTATCTGCATGTGCAGTACCTATTCTCTGCATGTGCAGTACCTATTCTCTGCATGCGCAGTACCTATTCTCTGCATGCGCAGTGCCTATTAACTGCATGCGCAGTACCTATTATCTGCATGTGCAGTACCTATTATCTGCATGCGCAGTACCTATTCTCTACATGCACAGTACCTATTCTCTGCATGCACAGTGCGTATTCTCTGCATGTGCAGTACCTATTCTCTGCATGCACAGTACCTATTCTCTATATGCGCAGTACCTATTCTCTATATGCGCAGTACCTATTCTCTGCATGCACAGTGCGTATTCTCTGCATGTAGCAGCACCTATCCTCTGCATGCACAGTACCTATTCTCTATATGCGCAGTACCTATTCTCTATGGGCCTGATTCAGAGGCTGAAAATAAGAACTTAAAGTTACACCTGGGCAAAACCATGTTGATTTCAGGGGGAGTCAAGTTAATTTTAATCTATGCATGCAGGGAGAATGCTTTGCTTTTACTTATTGCACACAGATACCTGATCACCTTCACTTTTAAACTGCTAATTAGACTTGAGCTGGGAAACATCACCTTTTAACTATAATACTGTTGCAACAAATGAAATTTGACTCCCCTGAAATCAACATGGTTTAGCCCAGGTGTAACTTTAAGTTCTTATTTTCAATTTCTAAATCAGGTCCTATATGCGCAGTACCTATTCTCTGCATGCACAATACCTATTCTCTATATGCGCAGTACCTATTCTCTGCATGTAGCAGCATCTATCCTCTGCATGCACAGTTCCTAATCTCTGCATGCGCAGTACCTATTCTCTGCATGCGCAGTACCTATTCTCTGCATGCGCAGTACCTATTCCGCAACGGAGCAGCCCGAAATGAGCTTCCGCAAGGGGGTCAGCAACACCCACCATATGTATGAGATACGCATGGTGGGTGGCCTTAGGCATGTAAATCGTACAGTAAGGGCTGGGTTTAGCCCTTACGTACAATCCTCTATTCCCCACACATCTCCATGTATACGGAATAGTTAAGGTTGCCTCCGGGTCACAGATTCACTATCCGCACATAGGAGAGCAGATGTGATGTGAATCAGTAATTCCGTACGTAAGTCTCCGTTGTGTAAGTAAATCTGGATAAATCTATAAATTATTTGTAAATTTATAAATTATTTGTACGCCTTTGTACAGCTCATATTTAAAATATGATTAAACATGTGTGCATATTGGTGCTATTTGATTGGATCCTAACTTCTGAACACAGTGATAGCTGGGATCCAATAGTACTAATTGGATCCCTGTGTCTATGCAAGCGATTAAGAAACCACTCCCGTTGCTCACATGGATCTGTGCTTGCAGAACCCCACTTTAATATTTCTGATCCATCACCACATAGCATGCCTCTCGTTTGAAGTCTCTGAAATCATAAGTCTGGATCTCATGGAAAACTTATACTTTTCGGAATTTTGGATCTTGTCCTTTGTACAGAACTGCAATTTAACAATATCTGAATACATAAATCTCTCTGTGGTATATTTTCCATTATGTATGAGGCATGTGCCTAGATATGCCATTTGCTGGAGGGTGGCCAAACACAGTAAAATAGGAGTACAAAGAGCTACAATTTTCCTGTCCCTGGCACCTGCTCCCAGTTCTGGACTCTGTGATTGGTCTCCAAAAGGGCAGCACAATGGAGGGTATTAATATTGTGCATAGGGGTGGCCTAATCCCTAAATCTCACCCTGAACTCTCAGTTTTGATTAGCATCTGCTTTTGTTTTCTTTATAACTGTAAAGGAAAGAGAGGCCCCCACCTGTCATGTTGTGTGTAATGTCATTTTGTATTAAAGAGGACACTACTCTGAATTTTTTAGCTCTGAGTAACCCTCTTCCTTCATTTCTATTATATGAGTCACTTCAAGTATAAAACTAGAACTAGTGAAGCGTGAAATAATTGTCCTCAATCATCCATTGAATTCAGAATACTTTTTATACAGATGAAAGATTATCCTTCAAACATTTCCAAACTATTTTAAAGGTTTTTTTCATTACTGAATAGATCTATGTACTGTGTACCCATGAAAAGAATTTAGCATAGGGGGACACTGTTTACCATACATTGCATTTACTAGAGCCTCTGATGATGAGGTTAGGCATGGCTGCAGGAACCCAGAAGGTCGCAGCCCTTAAGCATGCAAGACAGCACCACGGCAGACAGTGAACAGACAAGGGCAATCACTCACAAAAACACACAGAAGCACACAGGGACAAAGGAGAGAACAAGGGGTTAACCACACACAGCAGCAAGGAGAAACACTAACAGAGGAAAAGGGAGATGAACTAGGAAGGGCCACACAGAAATCAAAACTCAGCACAGGTCAGAGGACAAGTACTGGCAGCTGTTACAGCTGCCACGTGAACGGCTAGCTGCCCGTGTATCTGGCCGCCCGTCCTGCTCTGCTCAGCTTACCTCTGGTTCCCGCGGCACGTCTCTGGGGATTCCCCTGCCGACAGCTCTCCTAGCTACAGCGTCCTGGATACCAGTCACGTGAGCGCCGCTTCTCCGTTTAGGCGCGCGTTCTGCTAATATTTACTTATGCATTTCCTGTTGCTAGGGGAACGCTTTTTCATTAGGGGGGCTGGTATTTGGCTGTCCAATCACAGGACAGCAGATACTATTTCAGACCCCTTCTGACATCACTCTTGTGCCGGTTATAGTTCTGCCTTGCCAGTGCTGTGATCTGCTTACCTTTGTGTGCCTAGTGCTTCTGCCTAGTGAATTGACTGTTGTTTGACCTCTTACCTTGCCTATTCCTTGCCTTGGTTACCTTTTGTTATCCTGCCCTGGTTCTCCCCCTTATTGTACTCACGAACCCATTTAATCCTTATTTTCCCTTGAGTGCTTGTTATGTTACCTCGTCGGAGTTCCCGCTGTATGAGTGCGTGTGTGCAAGCCCTGGTCTGTCTCGTCCAGTCCCGTGACCTACCTTTTGTCCGCCGTGCCTGGTTCAGTGTTTCACGTAGTTTGTCTCAGGTCGGTCTCTTCTGGCCTGGTCTGCTTCCCGCTTACTCTTCCTTACCTTCTCTCTCTATCGGGTATCCACCTCGGGTTTCCTTTCATCTTTCTACGAGTCCGGTTCAATGGGGCACGACCTGTTACTGTGGTGCAGCCAAATCCATCCCCACCATCAGGGGCTCTGGTGAAAGCCATCTGGTAACAAAGTTCCCGTGCCCCGGTAGCCGACTTCATTACACCTCTCCTATCCTACGGCCACTCCGGTACTCATCCCAGGTAATCCTGGAGTGCTGTAACATTGGGCCTGATCCAGAGCTACGACCGACAGCGAGCGTACGCTCATCATAAGTGAAAATTCATGAAAAAAAACGCACTACGCATGTGGAGTATGACAACTTCCGGTCGACCGAAGGACATGAGCGTACAGCGAGCGAATGTTCAGCGTATTTTTCGCTCAAGGGGCGTGCGTTTTTTACGACGAGAGTCTGGACGCTGGAGTTACTACACAGAGGCGGGGATAGCCATTTAAATTGTACGGTATGGGCGTGCTAAGCCCAGTACGACCAGCGTATCGGTACGAAAATTTGCACGTACGCTGGAAAATCTTAGGGTAGGGTTCAGTAAGCAGCCGCCGTAAGCAGTTACAATCAATGGGAGTGTTATGGGCGTGAAAGTTTTTACGCCCGGGCGTACGTTCGCTACGCTCGCGGGCGATTGCGGTCGTAGCTCTGGATCAGGCCCATTATCTCTTCTTCCTTGCGGCCACTCCGGTTTTCATTCCAGGTAATTCCGGTGTGCCTTAACAGCAGCAGGAAGGAAGGTTAGCAAGACACTATAACTGGAGGGGTTGGCATGCCCACGTCCGTCTATTAACAGGGAAGCTGTCCAATCAAATGGACAGCACAGGACCAGCCTACCTGTATTGATTGGCGCACGTCCCAGCTGCTAAGCAACCGCCAGCACCACTCAGTAATGTGCGCCGTAGTGCTAAGGTGACAAAATTCGTTCTGGCTGCCTAGCAACCAGAACACCTGACCACAGCCACCAATAAGAACGTGAGCCTCACAGCGGACGTCACCCCCGGGAGCTGATGAGCTGCAAGCCGTGATAACACTATAGAAATTTAGGAGTTTATATTTGACCTTAAACTCCTTAAAGTTTTAATGTAATTGTTGAATCATTTTACCATTATATAGCCAGAATTGGCCTTCTATGGACCAGATTCAGAGTTTGAAGATAAGAGAGGAAAGTTACTCCTGGGTAAAACCATGTTGATTTCAGGGGGAGTCAAGTTAATTGTAATATTTGCATGCAGGGATATATCTTTGAATTGCTTACTGCGCACAGATACTGACCAGCTTTACTAATTACACTGTTATTTAGAGTTGGGATAGGAAACATCACCTGACTCCCCTGCAATCAACATGGTTTAGCCCAGGAGTAACTTTCCTCTCTTAATTTCAAGCTCCTTTTTAAGTTTGAATCTGGCCTATATGTAGAAATGTATAATTTTTAAATGCACTTATTTTAAACTTGCAGCAGTGGATTGGTCTCTTCTAAATTTGCCTTTCTTTTCTTATTACAAACTCTTTCAACAGCAAAACTGATAAAAAAAAGTATAAAGATATAAATATTTTTTTACTCTACATTTGTGTAAAGTGCTTATGTGCAGCAAAATGGCATTAACTATTGGTGGCAAGTGTCAAAGGACCAGATCCAGAGTTCCGATCCCACTGTGCTGCTGGATCCTAACTGTATCCAGACTTCCTTACAGGCGAGAGCAGCCTAGACACCGTAAACTCTTTTGTGGAAGTCGAGATCTGGTCCAAAATATTTTTGTTTTTGTTTTTTTTATTGTAAATTTTATGAACCACTTTATGGGTTAGGGAACAGCAATAACAGCTATATCCTTGGAATAAACCATTGATATATTGAGTGAAAGAGGGTCTTTTTTCTGTTTCATCTATGGTAAATACTATAATTTATGCTTGAAACTTATCTCTAGTTGATCAACAAATCTGCATTTTTCTATGTTTATGTGTCTATTTTCTGTAAAACACTGGGCCAGATTTACTAAGCTGTGGGTTTGGAAAAGTGTAGATGTTGCCCAAAGCAACCAATCATATTCTAGCTGATATTCTATATTATGTGATATTTAAATGAAATCTAGAATCTGATTGGAGTTACTATGGGCAACCTCCACTTTTCCAAAAAGTGTACTTTGTACAAAAGTATATTCTGTGGTTAGCACAGGCAAAATATAAAGGATTTTAATGTAAAAGCAGGTTGAATAGGACAAAAAGGAATACAATTGATCAAAATGATGTGCAAACATTTTAGGGCATATTCTAGCAGAGAAACCTGCAAACATTCAGCGGTCAAATGCAAGATATCTGAGCAGTTTTTAAAGTATGTTCTCATACCTATTAGAAGCTCCCTTAACCTCCCTGTGTGTCAATTCTCTGTATATACAAATAATTATTTTCTCTTGCATGAATGATTTTTGATGAAATATTTTTCAGTCCTGGGATAGAGAGCTACAACTAGGTGAGGATGAGTTAGCAAATATACTTGGCATTTAAAAAGGGGAAACCCCACCCAGCGTGTATTGTTAAATATTAACCATGAATCATAGTTAATGATGTAAGAACACAGCAAGAATTAATTTAAACTCTTGAAATACAGTATACCTTAATGTCTTTATTTTCCTAACCTTTGTCTTGGTTCAGTAATTTCACTTTTAAATCAGAATTGCTTTTGTAACTTTGTAAAGTGAAAAGAGAATATAATCAAACCTATCTAATAAACATACAATACCTGCTGGTTGCAGAGGATTCCGGAGCATTTTCTAATGGGGAAAATAATACTAATTACAAATTTTTGTGCTTTTACAAAAAAAGTGGAAGGGTGTGAGGTTTCAGTTTCTCTCCACTAGAAAAATAGTTTTTAAACTTCAAATACATCCTTTAAATAATATGGGGTGCACTCTTTGGGGGACAGCTGAGAAGTTACAGAAAAATGTTCGGCTTATAGGGAAACATTATTACACGATGAGAAGAGTAAACTGAGGAATCCTAGGTGAGCTGTAATTTAGTTCCTCGGATATTAAATAATTGTTACGGACAATTTGCCCGGTATTGTGCAGTGATTCCAGGCTCTTCTGGCTGCCGGGACTCCCGCACTGCTGAGCAACCAGGACGCTCCTTGTGTTTTTGTGAGCCCCCGGCTCTTCCGCCCACCGGGAATAACATTCTCCCTTTATGCCGCCAGGCATCCTGGATGCCCCTATATATCGCACTGGGCGCAAAGTTGTTTCATTGGTCCCAGCTATTTGCTGGGTTCTCAGCCAATGGAGTCAGGGAGGCTAATCCAAGGGCTGCCTGTGGTTGGACAGCCTCCCTGTAAATAGACCGGTAGAGGCACATTGCTTTTGCCGGTTATAGCACCTGCTACCCTGCTCCTTGTTGTTCTCTCTGTGCCTTGCCAGTTAGTCAGCTAGTGGATTCCTGAGTGCCCCTTCCTTCTGATCCTTGTTCTCCTGTGTTGTTCCCTTCCTGCCTGCCTCCTGTGTATCATTCCAGTTCAGGCTCCCTTATTCCCATTGTTTTCATTGTTTGAGTGCGGAGTGTTAGCTCTGGTACATATACTGTGTGTTGTGGTGTCTGTTTTGTCTTCACTGGGTCCCAGTCCATCCTTCCGCTAACATGCACGCATGTAGGCCACCGCCAGGGGCCTCGACCTGCTGGGTGTCCTGAAGCCAAGATTATCCTTACCATCAGAGGCTCTAGTGAAAAGCAGGCCCCAGTTAGACTCTGCGCTCTAGTGAGTGGTTCCCTAACAATAATATAAACCCATCACCAAGAATACAGGAGATGAATTACAACAGACGAATCCCAATGGGGTGCTTGTGAAAGGCTGTGCAACCCTCCCTCCCTCCTCCCCACCACTGGCTGTACACTTGGAGATCATACAGTTGAGTAAGTGACAACAACAGTCTTGTTGCAGCCTCATCATGCGTGCTGCAAGTCTCCCTCATCTAGTATCTCTGTGGCTCCAGTGGCAGAACCTCCTTCCCACAAGTTGTGGAAAAGCAACTCGGGTAAGTTTCTCTGAACATGCAATCTGTGTGAGCTTTACTGCTTCTCCAAAGAAAAGGATCTGTTGTTAATGTGGCAGCTACGTAAACCACAGACACCTCAGTAAAATCCTATTTAGTTTCCTAAGTCACCTGTTCATCAAACCACCCTCCACCCTTATATTAGGGCAAGTTGGTATTGCTTACACCTATTACTTATACATGGATACCACTAGAAAAACAAAGTAGTACCGCACCAGCTAACCAGTTAAAATACAAAATACAACAGGGACTAAGGTGCTACTAAAAACCCCTAAAAGATACTATTCAAACACACAAACACACAAATGGGGAATTTATTGCCAGTTATGGCTAAATCCCATCAGGGGTATACTAAGTGCACACTCACATATGTATCAGAGACAGCGTTGCATATTTAAAGCAGTATTATTTTATTATACAAATTCATTAAAAACAAAGGGCGAATAAGAGAACATGTGGTAAAGTACATGAAAGCATATCCTCCTACAGATGTAAACAGGTGTAAAAAATAACATACTAAAGTATCAACAGTATAAACAGTGTTGTAGGCAGTGATAATATATATACAGTACAATGGGGAGACGTCGCTCGCTGTACTACAAGTGGTACGGGAGACCCTCATCCAAAACTTTAGTGTCCGCAAGGACACGCTTCACTCTTCCGAGCAGTATCTCTCCCTACTCTACCTTCAATATGAGCAGCGTTCCCCGTTTAAGAAAAAGGCATCCGACAGCCACAGGAGAAGAAAAACCTCATCCAAAACAATGATCTCCACAGCGCGTGCTACAAGATGGGAGGAGCTGCCGGTCCACAGCAAGGGTTGACAAAGCCTTGTGGGCGAAACGCGCGTTGGGTGCTGTGGAGCTCCTCCCATCTTGTAGCACGCGCTGTGGAGATCATTGTTTTGGATGAAGTTTTTCTTCGGATGCCTTTTTCTTACATGGGGAACGCCGCTCATCTTGAAGGAGAAGAGTGAAGCGTGTCCTTGTGGACACTAAAGTTTTGGATGAGGGTCTTCCGGACCACCTGTAGTACAGTGAGTGACGTCTCCCCATTGTACTGTATGTATATTATCACTGCCTACAGCACTGTTTATACTGTTGATACTTCAGTATAAGTTATTTTTTACACCTGTTTACATCTGAAGAGGATATGCTTTCATGTACTTTACCACATGTTCTCTTATTTGCCCTTTGTTTTTAATGAATTTGTATAATAAAATAGTATACCCCTGATGGGATTTAGCCATAACTGGCAGTAAATTCCCCATTTGTGTGTTTGTGTGTATGGATACCACTAGATTGTGATTATTTCTCCACACATTCTCACGCAATAAATAATTGCAATTGCAGATTAATGAAAATTAAATTGAAATTGGTTTATGTTGGTGCACGATTGGTTCTATTGTCTTTTTAAAAAAAAGATATTGGACTGTATTCACACCTAGGAAGCAGAAACTTCTTAGGTGCGTATATTTAGTAAATGACCTTCTACGCAAATTTATAGTTTTCAGGGGGGGCACTGAACACCCTATTACTGGCCCTGGATGTCATATAGATTGCACATCATACACATTTGTTCAAAGTTCTTTAATTCATTAAAACATTAAATACTAAGTTTAACACAGTTCAAAAAGGAAATTAAAACACACCTTAATATTCCTGTGCCAACAAAATAATATCATGCCAAGTAGCTATACCCACCTAGTAGGTTAATTACCAAAGAAACAAGTGTGACGCAAGTATTAAGATTCAGATTGGGTAACAGAAACTTCAATGACCTCTAAAGCATACAAGAAGACTGCCACCCTTTATTGTGAGTCACAGAATAATTATTCGGAAATTGTATATAATAATGGATGTACTTAAATAAAGCAGGTGATGCATATGACATGATACACATTTGCATATAATTAGAATACCTCAATATTTCTAATAATACAAGGTGTGCTGTAAATGTCTGTGTGAATGGTGCAAAGTCTAAATGAAGTTAAAACTCCTTTTTGATTGAAAATAATGAACTGAGCAAGGAATAAACACCTATTGTCCTGTTGTTTGTCTTATTGTGGAAGGAAGCGGGAGGAACTCCCTTTAAAGAATACATATTAAGAATAATGAGTAACAATAGAGGGTGGGCATCATTTGTGATAATAGATCTGACATATAGGATAATTGTGATTGTGGCTGTACTTTTACTTGGGAGTACTGTGTATTGAAAGAATTTTACAGAAGTAGTAGATGTTGGGGATATGACATATCAGGTCATATATATTGTAATTTAAACTTTCTTTTTTTAAATTGGATTTAATGCCCACAACAAATCAAATTCATTGTCGTTGTGAGCGTATGAACACTAAGCATGGTGTGACCGTAAGGTGGCACCAACAAAATCTTGCCTGGAGTATTAGATAAGGGCTGAGGTAGATGCTGGCTGGAGAGAGCTGACTGTCAGTAGCAGAGATTCTCTGCGTCTTGAGGTGTTGCAATGTCTCACGCTTTGCTCTATTTCTTTTTGCACTGGAACGGGAATTCCTAGCTCGTTACAGCGCTGTAATCATGGCAAGTGACAATGCAATCTGGAAGGAGCTGAGAATCACTGTGCCTCTGCAGAAGAAGAGAAAAATAACAGCCTGGACCTATAACTTGCACAGCCGCATCAGCTGCAATGCACACAATTACTCACGCTTACGCTACCATAAGGCAACCTTAAGTCACACAAGTGGCTCAGTGGTCTGTCTGCTCATATATGCTAAAACCTACAACCACAGTACAGTTTAAAAGCTTCACCCCTGCCCACTTTTGTAGGCAGAGGGGAAGCACAGCCCCTTTGTATGGATTATCTATCATATGGAACTTTATTCTGTACAACCTTTGCATGCGTATGTGGGGTGCCGGACGCAAGTCTTGATTCATTCCATAATAAAGTTCTTTTAAATGAATGAGGGCCTGAACGGGCAATGGAGTAGGAGGAATACCGCTGCGGCTCCGTTTCATAGCATGTCTTCCAGGCGATTATTTGCCTGCATAAACAGGCTACAAATAACTCTGGATGAGGGGTGCTAATGGCTGGCGGTTGCAGATGCGAGTGTGGCTGGTCTATGTGAAAATCTGAGAGCTGGGCTGAGACAGGCTGTAGGAGGTTGCATGTCATGACATCCATTTCCAGTTCGGAGAAGCTACAATGTGACCAGATTTGTGGATATCTCCCTGCTCTGCCACAATATAACAAAAGGTCAGAGAAAGGGTTGGAGAGATTTAAACTACTTTGGAGGATTCTATATCCCCAATACCAGCACATACAGCTGACCTACAGTCACATGTGTCTTCATTATGGTCTGAGCTTATTGATATTGAAGATCGACTCCGGTGCAATATTTGTTTTATTGGGCTCCCAGAAAAGTCGGAGAGCTCAGAAGTCAGAACAATTCTTGGAAACCCGGTTAGTCAATTAATTTGGGAAAGAGCAATTTACAGCACACTTCTATGTGGATAGAGCACTCTAATTGATTGCCAAGATACTGCACTTTAAAGATAAAGGACTAGACCCAATGGTTGTTTTCCGCTCGTAAGGAGTCACACATACTACTTATAAGCAGCCAGATGTGGGAGTTTTCTGTTTACTAGTCTATAGGACTGAATTAACAACCACAATTGTGACTGAGATAGAACATGGCAACAGTACATTCCATTATCCCTGGTATTGCACAGGTGTTACAGGACGACATTCAGTCTACTTATACTTCCCACATAGAGTATGATCATGTAGACACATAAATGAAATAAACAAGTCACGAGCTGTGATTTTGCACTGCGGATGCTCATAAATGAAGGGCCGCATTAGAGATGAACGCTACTTGAGATGCGGTGACTTGCGTTCTGAGGGGTGCGTTGAGTGAGGGAATGTTATGGTACCCCGGGTTTACCCCGGCAGGGAACCGGGGTGACCAAAGAGTAAGAAAAGTAAAGAGCGGGTAACTCACCGGTTTGTAGAGCCAGTAAAGAGCGGGTAACTCGCCGGTTTGTAGAGCCTGATGTCTGTCTGGGTTTTCGCCAGAGCCCCTGAAGGTGGGGCTGGTAGGACTCGTCAGGATACGCACCTTTAGAGAAAACCCGGGAGAGAAATAGGAAGAACTAGTGAGAAAATCAGATTAGACAGAAGGAATATAGTAGTGGGAAATAGACTGGTCAGAAGGAACTACACCGGGACAAACAATAAAAAAAACACAGAACGGACTCTAAGGACAAGATGGGGTTGAAGGGACAAACTGGACGTACAATACGGACTAAGACAATCACACACACACACACTAAAACAGCAGGAACCCCCTGAGGGGTTAACAGATACAGTCAGTCAGGGAAAATAAGGAAAACACAAATTTGGAAGTAACACTAAGGAGAGAGAGAGAGTGGGAACAAGATACAATAAGGAAAAATGGCAAAGAACTGGGCAGGAATGAATCGGGGCACTCAAAAGCAAGAGAAGCAACAATAGCACAAGGCAGAGAGAAAATAACCAGACTGGCACAGTAACACAACAGAGAAACTATAACCAGCACCTGCTACTGGTGCTGGAAGCTATTTAAATGAGAGCGGGCCAATCATCAGATGCAGAGAGCGTGCCAACGGAAGGAACAGCGTTACCGCGGCAACCAGGGACGCCTCCAAAGCCAAGCCGACAAGATTCAGAAAAGAGCGTCTGCGTTGCCTTGGCAACGCTGACGCAGAGCGGTAAGAAGATGCCAGGACCGGAGAGGACTGCAGCAGCATCGAGGGGAGGACTTCAGGGCGCGAGAGGGGAGAGTTCTGCAGCGCGTGACACTTTCCCCCCTTTATGAGGGGTTAAGGAACCCCTGACCGCAGGTTTTCTGGGGAACTTAGAATGGAATCTCTTGATGAGTTTGTCAACATGTAGATTTTCAACTGGCACCCATTCTCGCTCCTCCTGGCCATAGCCCTGCCAGTGGACCAGGTAAAAGAGTTTCCCTCTGATCCTCTTGGAATCTAGCATATCTTCCACAATTAATTCTTTCTCCTCCCTGATGATGAGTGGAGTAACCTTTGGAAAATTTGCTAGAAGTCCTAAAAGGTTTGAGAAGGGAGGTGTGAAAAGTATTAGGAATCTGCATGGAGGCAGGAAGCTTGAGACAGAAAGCCACAGGATTGATCTTGCGGATGATAATAATGCGGATGATAAAGGACCGATGAATCGAGGACCCAACTTCTGAGAAGTCTGGCAGAGACGGATGTTTTTTGTAGACAACCAAACCTTGTCGCCAACTCTGAAGTTACACGGCGAACGATGCTGATCGATTCTGGTCTTGAAGTGAGCGCAGATTTGGTAAGGGCCTTCTTGATCTTGTTCCAGATGGACTTGAAACGATTGATGGCATGAGTCACGTTGGGATCAGGAGACTGTTCCGGGAGAAATATCGAGGTGGCTCGAGGCAAAAGATAGGAGACACCTTTGTGGAGGAATGAGTGGAATTATTGTAAGCGAATTCAGCAAAAGGTAGATTGTTGGCCCAATTCTTCTGGGAATTGGATGAAAAACAACGTAGATATTGTTCCATAATCTGATTAACCCTTTCCGTTTGGCCATTCAATTGAGGGTGGTAACCTGAAGAAAAACAGAGCTTGATGTGTAACATATTGCAGAAGGCCTCCCAGAACCTTGCCACGAACTGGGAACCCCAATCGGACACAATCTCCCAGGGTAATCCATGCAATCTGAATATATGTTTGATGAAGAGGTCTGCAAGTGTCCTGGCAGAAGGTAATCCAGATAAAGGAACAAAATGGGCCATCTTGCTGAAGCGATCAATGATTACCCAGATGATGGTGCAGCCAAATGAGACAGGAAGATCCGTGATAAAATCCATGGAAATGTGAGTCCAAGGGTGACTGGGAATAGACAAGGGATGGAGAGGGCCAATTTGAGAACACCTGGGGGACTTGTTCTGAGCACAGACAGTGCAGGAATTGACAAATTCTTCCACATCCTTGGACATGGATGGCCACCAGACGGTGCTGCTGAATAATGAATAAGTCCTTTGAATGCCAAAATGACCTGCGGGTCTAGAAGCATGAGATTCCAGAAGAACGTCTTTCCTGAGAGAAATGGGAACAAACAAACTATGGGGTGGCTTATTGCTAGGACTCAAATGTTGCAGCTTGGTGAGCTGGGAATGTAGATCCTGGGTAAACCCGGCAATGATGGTAGTAGAGGGAATGATGGGAAGTGGAGAGACGATGGATTGTCCTTCAGAAAGAAACGATCGAGAGAGGGCGTCTGCTCGTCGATTCAAAGATCCTGGACGATAGGTATTGAGAAGGAAAATCTTGTGAAGAAGAGTGCCCAGCGGGCCTGTCGAGGATTGAGTCTCTTGGAGGATTCGATAAAGGCCAAGTTTTTGTGATCCGTGAGGACAGTAATGTTGTGATTAGCCCCTTCCAGCCAGTGCCTCCATTCCTCAAAGGCCATCTTGATAGCTAAAAGTTCACGATTGCCGATGTCATAATTCCTCTGAGCCGATGAAAATTTCTTGGACATGTAGGCACAGGGATATAAACGATTATCAGTAGGATTAAGTTGAGAGAGGACCGCTTCAGCACCCACATCGGAGGCATCAACTTCAACTATGAAGGGTAGATCTGGGTTAGGATGACGGAGAATGGGGGCCATGGTGAAAGCAATCTTGAGGTTCTTGAACGAATCCTTTGCTTAACTCGACCAGTTGACTGTGTCTGCCCCCTTTTTAGTCAAATCTGAAATAGGAGTAACAAGAACAGAGAATGAACTACACCTAGAATGACCTAGAAACGCCTGTAATAATTAGCGAAACCAAGAAACCTCTGAATAGCTGGGAGATCAGTGGGTTGAGCCCAATCGATAATGGCCTGAACCTTGGTTGGGTCCATGGCAAACCCTTGAGGCGTAATGAGATAGCCACGGAACAGCACACTGGAAACCTCAAACTCGCACTTGTCCAGTTTAGCAAAGAGTTGGTTCTCCTCGAGTTTCTGTAGGACCTTGCAGACGTGTAGACGGTGTTCTTGCAAAGAACGGGAATAAATCAAAATGTCGTCCAGATAGACAATCACAAAAGAGCCCAGGAAGTCTCTTAAGACGTCATTGATGAGATCTTGGAAGACAGCCGGGGCGTTACACAGACCAAACGGCATAACTAAATATTCATAATGTCCGGTATGAGTGTTGAAAGCCGTTTTCCACTCGTCTCCTTTGCGAATCCTTATAAGATTGTAAGCGCCACGTAGGTCAATCTTGGAATAGATGACGTCGTCTTTTAGTCTGTCGAAGAGGTCAGTGATAAGTGGAATAGGATATTTATTTTTGACCGTGATCTTGTTTAAGGCTCTGTAATCAATACAGGGACGAAGAGTCCCATCCTTCTTGGACACGAAGAAAACACCGGCACCCAAGGGGGAGCGTGAAGGAGGAATAAATCCTTTCTGCAGATTCTCCTTTATATATTCATCCATGGATTTACTTTCAGGATTAGAAAGAGAGAATAGTCTTCCCTTGGGCAAGGCAGCGCCTGGCACCAGTTCAATGGCACGGTCGTATGGGCGATGAGGCGGTAATTTATCGGCTTCATTTTTAGAGAAGACGTCCAAGAAGTCTTGATATTGAGGGGGTACAGACAGACCAACAGTGGAAATGGTGCGGACAGGAAGCTTGAGACAAGAACTACAGGAGTCCCTCCAACAAATAATCTCACCCTTCTGCCAATCAATCTCTGGATTGTGCTTGGGCCAAGGGTAGCCCAGAACTACCTTGGCTGCAGGCGAGGAGACAATGAGGAGCTGGACACTTTCGAAATGGCATGCACCAACCAGGAGTTGAAGAGGTTCCGAAATACGGGAAATCCGACCACCAGGAAGTGGGTGTCCATTGACGCCGCAGGCAATAATAGGGGAAGAGGGAGGCTGGGTACTGATTCCCTATTTGTTTGCCGTGGAGGAGTCCAAAAAGTTCCCGGCTGCTCCACTATCCACAAAAGCTTGTATCTTAATGGAAGAAGTGTTGGTCTTTAAAAGAACCGGGAGTAATAGAGAGTTGGCGGAGGAAATGAGATTTACGCCCAGATGAATCACCTCCTCCTTCATCTGGTGGAGTCGTTTCCAGACGGCTTAATTTTCTTAGGACAATTATCAGCCATGTGGGCCTTGCACTCACAATACAAACACAGTCCCAAGGTACGACGACGTTCCTTCTCTTGCCTGGAGAGCCGATAAGAACCGAGTTGCATAGGCTCTTCTTCCGCAATAGAGACATGAGGTGATGAAGTGGAGGCAGTAGAAAAGACGAGACTTCTTTCAACCTTGTGTTCCTTAAAACAACGGTCTATTTTAATAGACAACTTCATAAGGTCTTCTAAGGTCTAAGGATTCAGGAGCTGGATACTGGACTAAAGCATCCTTGATGTGCTCTGACAATCCCAGACGGAACTATGAATGCAGGACTGGGTCATTCCATTGGCATAGGGTTGCCCAAGTGCGAAATTCCCCGGTGAACTCCTCCACTGATCTTTTGCCCTGACGAATAGCCCAAATCTTGGCCTCAGCGGATGCTTCCTGATCCGGATCATCATAAATGACTCCCATGGCCTTGAAGAAACTGTCAACTGATTGACGAGCTGGATGGTCCGGACCCAAAGAAAAAGTCCAGGATTGAGGTTCCCTTTGGAGAAGGGAAATGATAAGTCCTACCCTCTGGAATTCCGAGCCTGAATCCGTAGGTTGTAGCTGGAAGTATAAAAGGCAGCTATTCTTGAACAGACGATATGCTGAACGATTACCGGAGAAGTGGTCCGGAAGTGGTGCTTTGATGTCCTGCACAGGCGCCTGAGGTTCAACTAGGACCAGTTGGGCATGAAGAGCAGTGATCGCCTGATCCTGGGTCTCCACTTTGGTGGTCAGGTTTTGGACCATCTGGCCCAGATGAGACATTTGGGTGATTAATGCCTTTATGGCTTCTGAAGCAGCGGGGTCCATAATGAGGTTGAATGAGATGAAGAGGCACTGGGGAGCAGAAGATCTTCAGACACGGGGTACAGATGAATCTACTTCCTTTCTATATTAGTGACTGGTTATAATGTTATGGTACCCCGGGTTTACCCCGACAGGGAACCGGGGTGACCAAAGAGTAAGAAAAGTAAAAAGCGGGTAACTCACCGGTTTGTAGAGCCTGATGTCTGTCTGAGTTTCGCCAGAGCCCCTGATGGTGGGGATAGACTGGAGCTGGTAGAACTCGTCAGGACACGCACTTTTAGAGAAAACCCGGGAGAGAAATAGGAAGAACTAGTGAGAAAATCAGATTAGACAGGAGGAATATAGTAGTAGGAAATAGGCCTGTCAGAAGGAACTACACCGGGACACACAATACAAAAAACACAGAACGGACTCTAAGGACAAGATGGGGTTGACGGGACAGACTGGACGTACAATACGGACTAGGACAATCACACACACACACTCAAACAGCAGGAACCCCCTGAGGGGTTAACAGATACAGTCAGTCAGAAAATAAGGAAAACACAAATTTGGAAGTAACACTAAGGAGAGAGAGAGTGGGAACAAGATACAATAAGGAAATATGGCAAGGAACTGGGCAGGAATGAATCGGGGCACTCAAAAGCAAGAGAAGCAACATTAGCACAAGGCAGAGAGAAAATAACCAGACTGGCACAGTAACGCAACAGAGAAACTATAACCAGCACCTGCTACTGGTGCTGGAAGCTATTTAAATGAGAGCTGACCAATCATCAGATGCAGAGAGCGCGCCAACGGAAGGAACAGCGTTACCATGGCAACCAGGGACGCCTCCAGAACCAAGCCGACAAGATTCACAAAAGAGCGTCTGTGTTGCCTTGGCAAAGCCGGCGTAGAACGCCGGAAGCCTCCCGGAAGCCTCCCGGAAGCCAGAGGGGAAGCGTCTGAGCGGTAAGAAGATGCCAGGACTGGAGAGGACTGCAGCAGCATCGAGGGAAGGACTTCAGGGCGCGAGGAAAAGGTAAGAGCCTGCAGAGAGCGAGAGGGGATAGTTCTGCAGCGCGGCATGACAGGGAAGAGATGGAGGGGCATAGTCAATGTACAGTAAGGATGGGGCCCAGACAAGTGCATAAAAAGTCATGTGCAGGGGGCTGACATTCCACAACAAATATGCTACCCTTGTGTTGATTGCATTACAAAGAGTCACAAATCGCTGTCAAAATATTGTTCATGTGTTAAATAATTTCATACTTGCATGTGTTTTTCTTTCTCTAATACTGCTAGCTCTAAGATAAAAACAGCTCCTAAATAACTTGGAAAAAAATTGTGATTTCTATTGTTTTTTTTCATAATTAAATTTGGTGACTGCATTCAATCACAAACTAGATAGATATTGTAATCATTTTTATAAAAAAAATCCCCAAATGTCAAATTTACTTACTTAGTTTAGATGAAAACTTAAAATCGTCTTTTATTATTGATTACATAAAACATTAGTAAATAACACAATACAAATGAGTAAGTCAGTTGGAATTCAATAAATAACTAGACTAATCTGAATGTGTTCAGAATTCATCTTGTACTATATTGTTTCCTCTGGTGGTGAAAATGGAAACTGCAGGCTGTTTTAATCTGTGTGCTTAATGTGGAAATACCAAGGTGGTCATAAATATAACACATTAGCTCAAGTGGCCTAACCTGAAAATATGTAGGCAGCCCCTGAAAACTGCGCTATGCCATGTTCCTCTCTCATCAGACCTGAAAATATGTAGGTAGCCCCTGAAAACTGCGCTATGCCATGTTACTCTCTCATCAGACCTGAAAATATGTAGGTAGCCCCTGAAAACTACGCTATGCCATGTTACTCTCTCATCAGACCTGAAAATATGTAGGTAGCCCCTGAAAACTACGCTATGCCATGTTACTCTCTCATCAGACCTGAAAATATGTAGGCAGCCCCTGAAAACTACGCTATGCCATGTTACTCTCTCATCAGACCTGAAAATATGTAGGCAGCCCCTGAAAACTGCGCTATGCCATGTTACTCTCTCATCAGACCTGAAAAGCTGGAGAAATTAGATACAAACTGTGGGCCGCATTCAGAGATCCGTTTTTTAGGGTAGTCACGTGAGTATTTTTAGGATCGGATCAACTGCGCATGCGTAGTAGCTTTAGTTACGCTATTTACGTTGAATATACGCACGTAAGTGCCTAACGGACGTACATGTGAATCGCTCTTGGGGACATACGCACAGAAATCCGACGCATGGGAAAATTTACATAAAAGTGGGCAGGGGAGGCATTTAAATGAACGCATTAAGGCGCGGTTATCAAGAATCGCACGGACGGAGCACATATACGCACATAAGTCCAGCCGTGCGGATACTTGCGAACATAAAAAAAACGGGTCTCTGCATACGGCCCTGTATTCCAAAATGTTTACTTAAAGTGGAGATATTTGAGAATGTTTTTGCAGATTCAGTTAAGGGTCATAAGTGTTATAAATTATTAAGCTGTTACCATAAAAAGATAGTATGAGATGGTTTGTACTATGGAAAGCACTTTTATCTTGCTTGGTAAACTGGCAGGCAGATAGATGAACGAGGCTGAATGTCAGTAGCAAATAATAAGTCAGATAGGTATACAGTAATTCAGTAGACAAGGCTTAGGTACCTTGGACTGGCTTGAGCAAGGGGAGGTCACTCTCCTCACATGCAAAGACTTATGGGTCAAGGTTTCTAATCTGTTCCTACGATAAATGAGGACGTCACAGAAGTTTGGATACAGCAGAGAGCGCTTAACACACCCTCACTGTACAATTTTCATATTACAACTTGCTAACACTAGTGCCCTGGCCCTGTGGAAACGCTTACTATATGTAAGTCTAGATCCATACCTGTACTGGAAGTGCGTTCCATGCACATCTAAACACAATATGTGGTCCTTTTCCCATCTTTGTAATTGGAAAATGCAGATTTTGTGTGAGTCTGGATCTGGTCCCTTGTGAACACACACATCCATGGCCAGTACAGTGTACATGAATGGGATCACACCTCAACCAGCCAAACAGAGCAGAGTGTCAAGAAACATGCTCTGTACTATCTGCACTATAGACTTCACCATGAGAAATATTTATCTTGTGTATTACGATATATGTACGGTATGTAGCAGTTTGATAGCAGATTAATGTGTGTAAGATATCTTTTAGTTTCTATTGGTGGCTTGCAATATATTAAGGTAGATAATCAAAGTCTGAAGTTTGGTCATAAGCCATCCTGCAGTTTTGAAATGTAGGCAGATAGCTATCATCGGAAGACAGCTATGACAAATGACTCCTGCAGCGATTGTCACTCGATGTGCTTGGTAGTAAAGTCAGATATAATTAGACTCTAATAATAAAGCCTTGCTAACAATAAATAAAAGTAATCCTAAGTCGTTACACTGAGGGGTGGGCAACTACAAACTAACAGGCAGAAAACAGTGAACGGTGCATTTTTCCCCTGAGCAAAGGACGTAAATAGCATAAACATGTCCATATGGTACATGACCTAATGTCAAAATGCCCTGCACCACCCCTTTTATCACAAGGTGGCGTATATCTGGATTGAGGAGGACTAAGAATAGTGCACATGGTTTCTGAGCTAATGCAGGGTTGCCGACTTCGAAAAGCTTCCCTCCGGGAGATCCCGGAGCGAAGCCATAGATGCATGCAGGTGGTGGGGCTTAGCGGCGCGATTTATGCAAATCACACCATTAAGCCCCACCCCTTGAAGATCAATTACCCCTTTCAGGGTTTCAGAGGGATTGGGGCGGGGCTTGATGGTGCAATTTGCAAATCTGGTAAACTAGTGTTGCCAGGCAGGGGGGCAGGACTTGAGGCTGTGGTTTCATGAAAACCACGAGCCTCAAGTCCCTTGTGGAAGTGAGTCGGCAACCTGGCTTAAAGCCATAAAATACATCCAAAAACATAGTGGGCCTGATTCAGACTTAAGAAGGAGCTTGAAATTAAGGACCGTTTTCTCACTTAAGTAAGCGTAAAGGAGTTACTATGCATACAAAGTAGCTCTATTCTTATAACTGCACACTTAAGAACCAATGGGCCTGATTCAGACTTAAAAAAGTGCTTAAAATAAGAGCGGAAAGTCACTCCTGGGCTAAACCATGCTGATTGCAGAAAGAAATGAACCACTGAGATAATAGACATGACTTGAGAACTATTAAACACTATTTACCATTAAAGTAGTGCTGTGGAATATTTAATGTAAAGTGTAAAACACTAAAAGCCTGCATTTTAACATTAGTTGCTGTGATTAAATTTTATTGTGTTTTATTATCTTTTTGTGAATAAAAATTGTTAACAGGAGAGATAAGATTGCTGGTACCTTTTATTAACACCAACACATTTAATTATTTTATTTTACTTTATTTTATGAGCGCAGTACCCTTTTTACTTTTCTTGTAAGTTGGAGGACGGCTGTTCCTTCTGTGAGGAGTAAGCACAGACCTCAAGCACGGCAACTATTCAACCTTAACACCCACAGAAAATCTAGTTTGGATTTCAGGGAAGTCATATTTCATCTGTTGCAAACAGTATTAGAGTTGAGAGGTGATGTTTCCTATCCCAAGTCTAAATAACAGTGTAATAGTAAAGCTGGTCAGTATCTGTGTACAGCAAACAATTCAAAGATATATCCCTGCATGCAAAGTATACAACTAACTTGACTCCCCCTAAAATCAACATGGTTTTGCCCAGGTGTAACCTTCCTCTCTTAATTTCAAGCTTCTTTTTCTTAAGTCTGCATCATGTCCAGCATTTTTAATTGACCACGATATCTGGTCGCTGTGCTTTTTTCATAAATTTGCATTGCAGATTTTATCCCGCTAATTTTTTTACCATTATAGACGGGAATAGGCACACTTTCGTCTTCATGGTCAATTTAATCGGGCCCTATGTGCCTATAAATCAGCATGTCTCACAGTCTCCAGTGGAACTCATCTAGCATATTTCTTGATTAGTCTGTTACTGGGTAATGGCAGTGTTGCTGGGGCATTTCCTTTCCTTTGTTTCTGTTGCTAGCAGATTACCCCTGGTCTTTCATGCACCTGTTTGCATTAACCTATAAAGTGATCTGAGCAACTTCCATTTTGTGTGTATACTGTTGGTATTCCCACCATCAGGGGCTCTAGTGAAGACTAGGCCCTAGTTAGACTCCACGCCCCGGTGGTCCCACTTGGTGTAACAGGAACTGTCATTGTTAGAGTAAGGACCACCATGAGCAGAAAGGACTTGACGGTGGCTGGTGGCTTATCATATATTTGCAAATATGTTTAACGGACATTTCTGTGTTTTATTTACAGATGGAATGGTATAGTCTGTTACTGGTTAATTGCAGTGTTGCTGGTGCATTTTCTTTCCTTTGTTTCTGTTGCTAGCAGATTACCCCCCTGCCTTTCATGCACTTGTTTGCATTAACCTATAAATTGATCTGAGCAACTTCCATTTTGTGTGTATAATGTTGGTGGGCATGTCTGGGTGCAGCAGCTGAGAGGTAGTGTTGCTCCACAGCAGCTTTTTTAGAGGCTTTAAGGGGTGTCTCCTGAGGTAAGTTAGCTCTCAATTTATAAACATATATATATGACCCAACATTGGAACTGTTACATGCTGCAGGACGGCATGTAACATGCCTTACCTCGGTCCTCGGCGCCATCTCCTTCCTGCCTGCTCTGGTGCATCGTGCAAGTGACACCATGCAAATTAGCCAAGTGTACGGTGGTCAGGTGCCTTCCCCCTCTCTGCTGCTGGCAGCCAATGAGTTCTGGGCAATTTAGCTGCTGACCAATCAATTTTCCTCTTTTAAGGACTGGCAGTGCTCCATAGCACTGCCGGTTATAGCATGTCTGTGCCTGCTGATTTCTTCTCTCTCTCTCATTATTATTGCGATTCCCAGTTGTTGATTCCCAGCAGTGATAGCTTTAGCACCTGTGTAGGCCTCTATGACGCCTGAAAGATCTCAGACACGCTTTTACTATTCGTCCCATGCGTATAGCTTTCTGCAGTTCCTATCCCTCTTCGGCAATTCACAAATCCTTCACTGACAGGCTGTGTGTGAAGGCTATGAGTCATCCCCTGCAGACAGAGAGACAGGAAGTCTCCAGCTCTGCAACAGTGATGAGTCATCCACACTGTGTGACAGACTTCCCTTCACATCGTGTTATGTGCCCGTGCGGTTTTGTTTTATTATTATAACTATTTTAAACTTCACTT
>WWET01001201.1:110891-141254 GCA_011038615.1 Limnodynastes dumerilii
TTTTTTTCATTTATTTGAGCTGCAATTAGCCAGTTGTCCAGCAGGTGGCGCTGTGACGATCTGGTAGAGGAGGCTCCGCACGCAGGAAATCACCTCTGCAGAGTTCCTGAGTGTCATCACTGTCCCCAGCCAGTATCCAGCATGTCTCCCCTGCTACCACTGCCCTGCTCTGGACTGGTGAGTGGCCTTGGGCCCCTACCTTATGCTTTGCTTATCCTATCTGCATGGGCTGTGGAGTGTGGAGGGATACAGATAGTGAAAGGACCAGGGAGACTAACAGCCATAACAAGGGGGCAGGTGAAGGCTGGCACTGTCAATGGGGGGCAGATGGAGGCTGGTACTAGCAATAGGGGGCAGATGGAGGCTGGCACTGGCAATAGGTGGCAGAAGGAGGCTGGCACAGGCAGTTGGGGGCAGACATGGAAGCAGGCAATATTAATAGGGGGCACACATGGAGGCTGGCTGTATTAATTGGGGGCAGACATGGAGACTGGCAATAATAATATGAGGCAGATATAGAGGCTGGGCATATGAATCCTGGACAAATAATAAGGGGCAGACCTATGGATGGCTGAATAAAAGGGACAGGTACTAGATCTGCTGGTATGGGCGGTGCAAGACACACCCACTTTCCCAGACACGCCCACTGGGTGGTACAAGACACCCCCCACTACCAGGCCGCAAAATTTTGTCCCTCTTTTGAATTTTCAAATGTTGGGAGGTATGATATATCTTTGAATTGCTTACTGCACACAGATACTGACCAGCTTTACTATCACACTGTTATTTAGTGTTGGGATAGGAAACATCCCTTCTCAACTCTAACACTGTTTGCAACAGATGAAATATGACTCCCCTGCAATCAACATGGTTTAGTCCAGGAGTAACTAATTTCAAGCACTTAAGTCTGGATCCAGCCCAAAGTGAGTGCCAATTTCTATGCAATCAACACTCACACCCAGCCGAATTTACTCTGGCGATTTAAAGGCAAATCTCCAGCGATTTACTAAATTCCCCCCTAAGTAAATTAAGAAATTTGTATGGCCAGAATGAAAAATATCGCTCCAGCAATAAATACACAGGTGACTTAGAAAACCACACATCTCTGGCGATTTAAAGGAGATTTTACTTTAGTAAATCCGGTTATTTCAAAATCGCCAGTAAACTGCTGAAATCTCCGTCAACTTTAGGCAAATCGACCTTAGTAAATGAGGCCCTGTATGTTTTTGACACCCTACAAAAACCACTTTTTAAGCTTGAAACATTGTAAAAAAACTATAATTATATTTAATAAAGTTTTTCTTACCCTCTGTCTTGTGAGTGTCTTATTGGACTTTTTATTCTCTTTTTGACCATTTTAAGATGAACCCCAAGCCAGTTATCTCATTTTGAGGAGTGACAGTATCCAGTGGGTTTTATATCTATATCTATATCTATCAATCTAACTAAATACATAAATGTGTGTGTGTGTATGTGCGGGCTGGCATACTCTGTTGCCAGTCTGGTATGGCAGAATGACCAAATACATACGGATACAAAAATAGTGGCACTCAGAGATTATTAGAGCAAAGCACTAGGAGTCCAGAGCTTCCAACATTTTCAGTTTTAATGATAAAAATTTTGCCATTAAAACTGAAATGCCGGATGCCTTGAATTCCTAGCACTTTACTCTAACTCCCAGTATCGCTCTTTTTGTTTGTTTGTGTGTGTGTGTTTTTGTGTGTGTATATAATATATGTGTATGTGTGTATATATATAATCTTTGTGTGTGTGTGTATATATAATATGTGTGTGTATGTGTGTATTCCTCAGACCTCTAATGTACCCCATCATACAGTTTTCAGTTAGACATGATGTTCCTCTATAAAAGTGGAGCATATAATTTGGTAATTAAATAAAATGGTAGAGTGTTATATTATATCCAAATCTTGGCATAGAGGCAGGGAAGCAACTGATCATAGTTATCACTTATATATGTGAGTTTGGAACAGCATAGATAACTTTACCATTTAATTTAGTTACCAATAATAATATACTACTTTTGGTTAAAAATATTCCTTAAAAATGCTATGGAGGAAAAAAACATGTAGCACGACCAGTGCTCCAGTTCCTGTCAGCTCTCTCCAGCCACTTCACCATACCGTTCTTGTGCGTGTGGTGGGTGATGGTATGAGTGAGTGCTTGTCTGTCTTCTGCCCTGGTCTTCCCCAGTGGCAGGTTCCAATCTGTCTTGACAGATTGTTGTCTGCCCCCTGTGCTTCCCTTCTGGTGTACTGTTGTGAAGTTCGATGCATTACCTGTTTCTGGCTGGTCTGGTTCTATCTCTCAAGGGTGGTGACCCCATGGGACGCGACCTGCTGGTCGTTCTGCAGCCCAGACTATCCCCACCATCAGGGGCTCTAGTGAAGACCAGGCCCCAATTAGACTCCACACCCTGGTGGTCCCACTTGGTGTAACAGGAACTGTCATTGTTAGAGTTAGGACCACCATGAGCAGAAAGGCCTTGACAAGGCTGGTGGCTTATCATATATTTGCAAATATGTGTAACGGACATTTCTTTTTTTTTTCATCAATAGTTTTTATTTATTTTTTCTGCAAAATAATAAACAAGGGGTACAGAAAAAAGAAAAAGGAAGGGGGTACAATGCATAATAACACTTCATACATTGAACATTGTAATATAGAAGGGGGGGACAGAGAGGTAGGGGAGAGAATTGGGAGGGAAAGGGTCCATCTTAAATCCCTCAATATAGATTGCACCAGGTGTCTCTGCTAAGTGCCCAAGTAACTTAGCCAATATGGTGTTAGAGGCCTATCTTATACATCTGGTCAGCAAACAAATTAGGAGAGGAGACAGCCTGCTGTCTTCTCTCCTCCCAGACATGATCAGACCAGGATAGCCAACGGAAATGTGGGTTTGAGGCAGAGTGTACTGTACGCCGGCTGTTTCCATACTGCAATTATACTGAATTTTGTCGCAAATTTTAATTATGTTCGGGGGGCAAGGATCCTTCCAATGTTTACCGATCGTTGCTCTGGTGGCTATTAAAATTTGACCTAAGAGATACTTGTTCTCACTCGGAAAAGTGGGAGGGAACAAGTGTACAAGAGCTACAGCAGGGTCAGGGGAAATAGAGAACTTAAACACTTTAGAAGCGAGAGCAAATACCTCAATCCACAAGGGCCTAATCTTAGGGCACAACCAAAAAATATGCATAATGTCTGCCACAGATCCACAGTTATGCCAACACAAATTAGATACAGAGGGCCACATTTTATGTAGTTTAACAGGAGTGAGGTATAACCAATGATAAAGCTTAAAGAACATCTCGATGTGATTAGTACATCTGGAACTTTTATGTATGTGTTGGGATACCTTAAACCACTGTTGAAGAGAGAGAGAAACCCCCAAGTCAAGCTCTCACTGAACTTGTGCTCGCGAACAGGGTTGGCTGGAGTAGTTATAGCTGCATACCAAAAGGAGATAGCCCTCTTGATCCCACCCGTTGTAAGTCTAGCAAGGACCTGCGGAGGGGGAGGGTGTAAAGTTCCTGGGGCTTTACGTGTAGCAAGGATCCAGTGTCATAGTTGTAGATATCAGAAAGTGAGGCCCGATGGAAGGTGGAATCTATGCGATAAAACATCAAATGAACAAATGCACCTGATGAAACAAACTCCGAGATAGATGATAAGCCTCTCGATATCAGGGCAGAAACTGATAGAGTAGGGATGAGGCATGACACCGCTGTGAGTGAAACGTTATTAGTGGGTAAGATTAAAGTGCATGGCAGCCACCCTGTCCCAAACTAAGAGTGCATCGGAAATAGATCTTAATTTAATTGGAAGAATTTCCCGATTAACTTTCGAAACCCAAAGCAGCTCTGCAAGAGGAAATTTTTCCAAGTAGCTTCTCTCAATATCTACCCAAGGCTTTTGGCCTGGAGGGAGGGACCAGTCTCTCAATTGTGCGATAAGACATGCTTCATGATATGCTTTGAGATGCGGTAATCCCAAACCCCCGCAAGCCTCAGGGCCCTCTTTTTCCAGACATAGGACAACATTAATCTCTTAAATTTAAGTAGTTCCTGTTTAGGAAAGATGTACGGGATACAGCAAAACAAATACAGAAGTTTGGGGAGAAGTGACATTTTAAAAGCCGCCACTCTACCCAGCCAGGAGACCTCAAAATTAGCCCACGAGTTCACTAATGCACTCAGCTGAGCGTGCATAGGGACAAGGTTAACCTAAAAAATTTTACCCAGGGAATTAGGGACCAAAATACCCAAATATGATAGCGCTGTTGACTTCCAGTATGAGAATCTTGCTTTCAGGGACTCTAATGTTCGGGGGGGGGGAGGAAAAGGAAGTGCCTCTGTTTTCGTGGCGTTGAGTTTATAATAAGAAACTGCGCTATAGTGCGACAGTAGCTCATGAAGGGCTTCCAGAGAGGTCCGGACTGGCTGCAAATACAAGAACATCATCCGTGAACAGACACAATTCATGTATGGTGTCATGTACCCAGATACCTGGGAAGCTAGAAGATAGCCTTCGGTGCCAGGGGTTCAATGGCCAATACAAATATTAATGGTGATAGAGGGCAACCTTGACGCGTGCCATTAGTGATATTAAAGGGTGATGAAAGAAAACTGTTACTAAAGACACGTGCCGAAGGCCCACCATATAGTGCCAAAATAGATCTCAAGATCTCCCCTGCTGAGCCAAACTTCCCCAGTACTTGTTCCATATATTTCCAGTGGAGCCTGTTGAAGTACCAACACCTCCCCTGACTTCTACGCCCAGTCAATGATATTCAAGACTCTTCGGGCCTCATTTACAAAAAACTATTTGAGGCAAATCGCCACAAATCACGTGATTTGAGCCTCTGAAGTCACATCGTGTCACATCGAAGTCACAGAAAGGCTCAAATCGCGTGATTTGAGTGTGTAAAAAAATCGCCATTGAAAAAATAGGAAAAAAAAATCACCAAAAAAAAATTGCAGCTAGAGAGGTGCGATTTGCGGCTGATGGAGCCGTCCCGGACAAGCAAAAACACATGTCAATAGACTTGACGTGTTTTTGTGTGTGTAAAAATAAAAAATAAATGTGCTGCATGGCTGAAAGCCTTAGACATGCTGTGCTGATAGAACTACAAGGCTAAGCATTGCTTAGCCTTGTAGTAATATCAGCTTCTGCCGGTAAGACTTCTGCCGTGCTGTGTGTAGTGTGTGTAAAATAAAAATACAGTCAGCAACAAACATACCCCTTACACTAAGAAGACATGTAAAAATAAATATTCCCTTACTAACAATGGGGTAGATTCAGAACTATGTTTGCCGTACGTTTATTCGCGTAGCGTATTTTCGTGTGACTAAATTCTATACAATCCCCTCGGCACACCCCTTGAACGTACGTATTTTGTCAAGATACGCTTTCCAAACCCTACCTTAACTTTTGCCAACGTAACCGCAGTGATACGCACGCCCCCTAGTGACCGAATGGTCATTAGGAGCAGCAATCAAGAGGAGAAGGAGAATGTCAGCGCCACGCAGAAGATGCAGAAGAGCCGGAGCAGAAGACCGGGGAGCCCTCTTCAATCAACAAAAGATTCTTCTCACATAGCAAGGCTTCCCAAGACAGAGGACGACAAACGGTGAGTGATAAAATCTTTTATTTTTATTTTTATAACAATCACTACATTACAGTACACTTAGTATAGGACACGGACCAACGGAGGTAAGTCAACACATTAGGGGTTAATATTAGTCAGGGAATATGTGTTTTTTCACACTGACACATTGTTATGTATATGCATATGTTTATTGAACACTGTATTTTTTTTTTACACAGCACACGCAGCGCCACGTGGTTAGAAGTCTAACCATGCTGACACTGACAGAACTACAAGGCTAAGCAATGCTTAGCCCTGTACTTCTATCAGCACAGCATGGCTAAGGCTTTCAGCCATGCAGCACTCTTTTTTTTTTTTTTTTTTTAACACACGCTAGTTGATGCGATTTTTTAAAGGGCTAATCGCGGTGGATTTCTATTGAAAACCATCGCATCTTTGTGAATACCGCAATTTAAACCAAAAAATTGCAGCAAAATCACGGCGTGATAGAACGATATTAAATCGCAGCATAAAATAGTTTTTTGTAAATGAGGCCCTTCGTGTGTTATCAGGCCCCTGTCTACCTAATATGAACCCCACCTGGCCGGGATTAATCAAAGCTGAAAGTAAAGGATTCAAGTGGTTCGCCAACAGCTTAGCGAAAATTTTAAGGTCTGTGTTCAACAATGCTATGGGCCTATAATTCCTGCACTCCGATGCATCCATACCAGGTTTGGGGATCGTTATAATTTGAGCTTCTAACATCTCTTTGGGGAAGGCGCCTTGTTCTGAAACTTGATTATATAAATTAGTCAACAGTAGCGGCAATTGCGAAGAGAACTGGATATAAAAATTATTAATATACCCATCTGGGCCGGGGGCCTTATTTTTAGGGAGGGACTTAATGGCCTGTTCCACTTCTGTTAAGGTCCAAGGTGTATTCAGAGCTACCAAGTCCTACTGGGACACAGAGGGGAGGGGCAGTTCACATAAAAAATTAGTAATGTCATCATGGGTAGGTTGATTTGTAGCTGGGTCATTTTTTAAGTTATATAAGCGGGAATAGTAGTCCGCAAATGCGTTGGCTATTTTAGAGGGATTCCTTACTTTAAGACCTTTGAGAGCAGAGGGACAGAGCTGGTTGTCTCTTTCCACCACTGAGATCTTGGTCTCCAAATCCAGTAAGGTTTTAAGATACCTTTTCTTAAGCCTAGCTCCTACTTGGATGGCTGCACCCCTAACAACTGCCTTTAGAGCATACCATTGAGTAGGTAGGGATGTCTCGCCTGGAGTATTGGTCTGAAGATATGAATGTAAGGAGTCTTCCAACGCCTTGAGCGGTTCCGGGGAGGTTAATAGGTAGTTCTGTAGTCTCCAGGGTCTAGGGGGAATTTTACCTATGTGGAGATCCCACGTCCATACCACTGGAGCGTGGTCCGACCATGTTATGGGGAGAATTTCAACCGCAGTAGAATGTTGGAGAGTCCACTTATCTACCATGACAAGATCGATGGGAGAATAGCTATTATGTACGGGGGAATAAAAAGTGTAATCCCTAGTATAAGGGTAGAGCACCCTCCAAACATCAGAAATATCAAACTCCATAGATAATTTCCCAAAGGTGTTAGGTAGAGGCGCGTCTGGAGACGTGGGCAGGGAGGCAGATGACACTGAACGGTCCAACTTAGGGTCAGGGGCCACGTTGAAATCGCCAAGGATGACTAAATGCCCTTTCCGCACCTTGGCGATCTCCCCGTATAGGTGCCTAAGAAAGGATATTTGTCGTGAATTAGGAGCATAAACCTCCACAATTGTCACCACCAGTTGACCCACCACTATAAGATAGCGCCCATTCTTGTCCTCTGCGAGTTAATGAGAAGCGCAACACCATTGCGTTTAGCCGGCCCATTGGCAGTAAAACTGTGAGGTATCTATTATCCCTAAACGACGGGGGCTTGGATGCAGAAAAATGGGTTTCCTGGAGCGCTACCATATTGGTTTTCAGTTTGTGAAGAGTGGACAAAGCCATACGGCATTTATGGGGTGAGTTTAGCCCCTTGACATTTAATGACAAGAATCTAACCATTGTCCCAGTGAAACAGAGGAGCAACTATCTCTAGCAAAGAACCTAGGGGAAGGATATATAGCATGTTTGGGCCATAGGTAAAGAGGACCCTCATAAATAAGGAGTAGAGGAGGGAAGGAAGGGGAAAACCAAATAGACAAGTAACATCGGCCTGGAGAAATTGTCGCAGGGGAATAAAGAGAAAAAAGGGAAAGTATGCGACAAACTATGTGGGGGGGGGGGCCTGAATGAGAGAGATCCCGCCCAGACATTACCTGACCCGCATATATGACGGAATAAACAAAAACATTGCAAACACCAAATAACAAGAACTTGTTTTAGCTAATTGATGTAAGAACTCTTGGCTAATGTTTGCCGTCCTTGTTAAAGTATCTATAAAATGTAGCCTGAACACTAACAGTCCCCAGAGTTCGCTTAAACATTTTAGCTGCTAAATCTTAATAGTAAAATAAGAACTCTACTGACTGCATATGACAGCATGAACAAGGATATACCTAAACCCTGAAAGACATAGGGAGTTTACATTTCAAGAGAAAAACTGATCTCTAATAATACTGTATGAGTTATTATAGAGTAGACATAATAATGTAGGTATTAAACAAGTGAAGACACAAAACCCTGACATTCCGGAGGTTACCCGACCCAAGTCCAGTCAGAAGCAACTGTAGATGGCCTGGAAGTTGGCGTCGTGGGGGGAGAAAGATTCCATTCCTCCAGCAGCTTGAGCCCGGCCTCCACAGACGAAACACTGTAGGTAGAGTTCTCCCAGGTTATAAGTAGTTTGACTGGGAACCCCCAGCGATAAGCAATACCGTTCTCACATAGGGTTAAGGTCACTGGTGCGAATGAGCGACGCTTGTTGATTGTAGTCAGAGAGAAGTCCTGGAAGAGCTGAAGATTCCCCAAGTGCTTGGCATTAGCAGGGTGACGAGCTGCCTTCAGAATTCTCTCTTTACTTTGGAAAAAGTGGATTCTCAACAGGGTATCTCTAGGTAGGTTACTTGCAGAGCTCTTAAAGTGTGGCAGCCTGTGGATACGGTCAATTCACAAATCTCTCTCCTCCATCCCCGGGAGAAGCTTCCTGAACACAGAAAGTGCAAAGTTCTCTAACTCAGAGTTGGAAACAGAGTCAGGGATGCCTCTAATCTTTATGTTGTTCCTCCTTGATCTATCCTCCAAATCCACAAGTTTGTCTTTAAGCTGAGATACCTCTGCCTGCAGGCCCTCTTGCACTGTAATTAAAGAATTATGTGATGTAACAACTTCTTGAAGTTTAGTTTCGAGGTATTCCGTACGAGTGTTCATATCAGATAGGTCTTGTCGAATTTCTTTAATTCTGCAAAGAAGTCCTGGCGGAGAGTGGCAAAAAGTTGATGGATCATGCAGATTGTCACTGGCGCATCAAGGTCTAACTCCTGATCCTGGGACATGGGAGGTATGGGCAAAGCAGAGGTAGAAGGCGGAGATTGCTGAGGAGAACCTGTTGGTGGTTTACCTTCTTTGCTTTTAGTAGTGCTCTCGGCCTGTCTTGGACGAAATTTTAATGGAGGAGCTAGGGTTGCTTTTTTGGTTTTTTTAGGCGGCATTGCGGTATATCTTTCGCAGAATGAATATCAGGTAAGCATGCAGCTCTAGCTGTGGCCGTTGATAGTGCCAGGTACAGGGGTTGGGGTAGCAGTAGAGGTCTCCAACACACACAATCAGAACTTATATCCACAGGGCTCAAACAAAGGGAGGTATTACATTTCAAGAGATCCTTTATGAGGTGTTTGGGTAATAGGTAGCGGGAACAGGCATGCCCAAGCAGGCAGAAGTCTGGCTCTTACATCAGGACACTATGGGTCAGAAGCACCTTAGATGAAACAGGCTCCACACTTTACACAGTTAACTGAAGACAGGTTTTGATACAAATGAGCATACAGTCCACAAGTATAGTAATAGTAATTTGAGTATCTGGCAGTCAGAGAATAATGGAGGCCCAATTGCAGTCACAGACTGTAACCCGTCCTCTAGCACACCCTCCCGCTTGATATGTACTACAGAGTTTCACCTGACCTGCTTGTGGGTCACTGGTCCACTTTGCTGATTCTCCTGGGGTAGGAGGTGAAGAGAACAACTTGGTGCTGAAGCCCTGAGGCTAGTTGCAGGAAGTAACAGGAAAAAGGGGTGCTTTATCACAGGGTTAGCAGTAATGAAAGGCTGTCTGCAAAATCTAGTTAGGTCTTACAGTCTGTACCTCACCAGCGTGTCCAATAGAGGGCTAGTGGTATCCAAGTCTAATGGAGCAGGAAGGCAGCGAGGGGACCAGCTGACCACAGGCTCACCGCGGCGCCGACAGGGGGACAGAAGCAGGCTCACTCCGGTATAACACCGCTCACCAATGTGCCGCTGATACAAGGGGCAGCCAGGCGTCTGTCAGGGGTGCTCAATCAGCGTGAGACAATGCTGTGTGCAGCCAAGGAGAATGGGCCCGTGCTGCCACCAATGCCATCCGCAACGTGTAATCCAAGATGGCGCCGCCCGGGACCGCGTCACTCCCGAGTCCAACTGCGGCAATGGGGCGATGCAGTAGCGCAGGCAGGCGACGGCCTCTGTGGAAGTCGGGCAGTTATGTCCCTCTGGCTAGGGTCCTGTTCCAGGCCATCCCACCGGGGACAGCTGAGGGCAGAGATCGGGCTGTCGGCCCTACAGAGCACCGAACCGCCGTTCAGATGGTTAACAGTGGTCTCGGCCCGTGCTGTGAGAGTAGAGGAATAGGGAAGAGAGGGTGTGGGTTAAGGTCCCCAAAAAGGTGGATTTTAATGGGGTTGCTGAGGAGCTCTAACTCAGCACGTCCGTTCCCTTCGGCATCCAGGCCACGCCCCTTGTAACGGACATTTCTGTGTTATATCTACAGATGGAATGGTATAGTCTGTTACTGGGTAATGGCAGTGTTGCTGGCGCATTTTCTTTCCTTTGTTTCTGTAACTAGCAGATTACCCCCCTGCCTTTCATGCATCTGTTTGCATTAACTTGATCTGAGCAATTCCTTTATTTTGTGTGCATTTCTTGATGTGATAAGGAATTCTTTTAATATGTTTTGTCATAGGTCTCGGTGAATATTGTTTCTGTCTATAGTTTTCTATGGAAGGGTTATTTATAGCCTTTTATTCTTTGTGACACTGAAGAATCTATTTTCTAGAAAGCCCCTGCCATCTGTACTTTGTAACATGTGGCAAATATAGAGAATGTGAGGCAAAATACAGCATCTCAAACCATTTCAAAGAAAAACACAACTGTGTTATAACTTAGTGGACTACATTTTGCAGACATACAGAAAGTTAAAAGCAAGGACCTCCCCTTTTTATTTGAATCATATAATAAAATATAACTCTAATAGTGATGGATCATTGCAATATGAAAATGCCTGTTTTGTGTAAAACACAAGTTATTAGGCAAGGTAAAACAAGTTCACTCATCTCATCAAGTTGTGGCGTCTCGGTCATTGTCACCATGATGTTGGACATAGCTGGTGCATAAGGTATGGGGTGCAACTATCTACAAATGTTGGGGTCGACATTGTACTCTATTGTGAAAACACACCCTTACTGCATATGGGCTAGATAAGTCAATCCCTCCCCTTCTAAAAAATGCTCCTTCAACAGCAAGCAGTCACAGATGTGATTGGGCCTGAATAACCATATTTACATGCACTTTTTTATTGGGCATCACAGTACACAAATAAGCACTATGAAAGCACACCAGTTTATTGATTTACAACCTTGTACAACACAAATCAATACAGATTTATATTTCTATAAAGAGAGGGATTTAGATACAGAATTGTCACTTAATCTAAGCTTTATTTATTTTGCACATTTTTCATATTTTATATTGGTTACATGCCTATTAAAATTACATAAGGAACATGGGCCTGATCCAGAACTACGCTTCGAAGCGATTTTACGTGTGGCGGAGATGTAATATCGCAGTTTAGAACGCACTGCACATGCGCACCATAGAAAATACGCACATTCACGTAGCGTAATTGTGAACGTATGGGACATTCACGTATATGTCACGTAAATACTTACGTGTGGGCGTGCCAATTTTACGTGAGACAACAATACGTTCGATTTACGTGAAGTAGGTGGAGGTTTGTATGTAAAGTGTACAGTATGGGCGTGCTAAGCGGCGTACGTTCACGTAGTCTATACGTCCGTTAGCGGACGTACGCTGTTACGTGAGAAAAAGTTAAGGTAGGGTTTGGGAAGCGTATCTTGACAAAATACGTCCGTGCAAGAGGTGTGCCGAGGGAAGTGTAGCAAACTTACGTGCACGAAAATACGCTCCGCGAATAAACGTACGGCACACGTAGTTCTGGATCTACCCCCATATGTCTAAATATATAGACAACGTAAATGTCATTTGCATTTGAATGCATTTTTGGTTTATAGTAAGGTCCATTGGAACACATAGATAATATATATTAGTTATGTTAAAGATTAACCATTAACAGTAAGATGTCCATGAATATTATTTTGATAATGTTGCTAATTATTTGAATCGAAATACTTATTTAATATTTTAAAATTACGTGACATATGGTGACATCTACTGATATGTTTGGATATAGCAATTTTATTGTCGATCAACTTGTCAGACACTTTATTTCAAGAATCTTGAGTATGTGTACATTACACATAACTAAAAAGAATTACACAGGAATTTCTATAGCTTACGGGCAGATAGTATGGGCTACAGTATGTTCTTGATGTCAGTGTTGCAATATAAATGTATGTATGACAATATTTGCAGAGGCTCAGCTTCCTGTCTCTGAATGCAAAGGGTGTCCTTTGTAATGAATAATCCCCAGCAATTTTACTTACCATTTTCATACATATCTTATACTCAATGATAAAAATTACAAATCCAGTTTACAGAAAAAAACAAGTCATATTAGATTTGGATATGAATCTCCATACTTTAATGACTTTAGATATTATAAATATATCTAGTCAAACCCCATGGGCCAGATTTACTAAGCTGGAAAAGTGGAGATGTTGCCCATGGCACCCAATCAGATTCTAGCTCTCACTTTTCTATTACATACTAGAGAATGTCAGCAAGAATATTATTGGTTGCTATGGGCAACATCTCCACTTTTCCGAACCCACAGCTTGGTAAATCTAGCACCATGAGTAACTTTAATAAATCAGTTTTATTATCCTTGACAAATAACAGGATCAAACTACAATATACATACCACATGCCTAAGTCACATAGCATACAACCTCCACCACCTAAGGTGTTAATTGAAGTGAATCTCTATTGTGGACTACTTACATAGGGCTTGTCACGAACTGTGAATCTTTAGTGGGATCTGCCCGGGTTTCCAGAGAAGCAACAGATGTGAGGTGAATAAATGATGGGTTTAATGAAATGGAGTGGCAAAACATAGATGGGAGCATACGGGAGTGAGAAGGTACATGAGTCCAGAATGTGATGACAATGAGAATTGGTGAGAGATGATCCTGATGGTGATGAGAGTAGCAGAGGCAGGCAGCAGAATAGAAGTCAGCAGGGCCGGAGCGGCAGAACTGGTTACAGCTGAGGGCATCAACTGGGACACAGGACTTGAACTCCAGGCACGGCCTAAGAACCGGACCTGTGGGAGCTTTAGAGTGAGGGGTTAATTGGTTGAACCCCCAGGGAGTGGATCTGACCAGCAGTAGGGGGTTGCGGCACTTATAGATCTTATTTATTGCATACATTTATATTTATTAAACATATTGTAAGTGGTTAATGTGAAAGGTAATGTGCTTGTGTAGTGTTACTATCAAACTCTAAGCACATGATCCAGAGTTTAAATACACATGAAGCGTGCAGAAGCTACTGGCAATGCCTACGCTCTATCCAGAGTTCTATCAGTAGCACCTCTGGAGAGTATCTTTTATTTTATAACCTATAATCTATATATAAATATACCTGATCAACATTCTCAACAGAATTCTGCTATTCAGTTAGAAAACAATAGTCAATAGAACGTAGTGTAGTCAGTGTATTTTTTATTTTTATCTAGACATTTAACATATTTTAAACATAAGTCTGTAGGGCTGATTTGTAACTATGAAAAGAGGAGGAGGAAGCAAAGGTCTGCTGTGCTTGTAACTAGATTAAAATACCCCTTTTTTCCCATTACAATATAGTGGAACACCCCCTTCCACTAGCACAAAGCACAAAGCACATGGAAGAGAACACTGGTGGGTCAGCCACACTGCAGCCACTGTTTGGTGCTCATTCCCATAAGCACAACTGTAACGCTAGGTCTGACATTTAAGACATATTGACCAAAACTATCAACACCCATTTTATTATACTAGAAAATACTTTCTAACTACATTTTATATCACATTTAATAGCTATAAGAAAACATAGCTTTAAAGACCATCCTCTGGTACAGTTGTCCCCGCTTAGAACGGCCCTATTTCAATAGGGCCGTTTCCTCCCGGACAGTTTTGAACTGGCTGGGATTTTGATTGCATACGTCTCGATGAGGCATAACAATCGATCCACGGAACACCCAGCTTTCGGTGCTCCGAAACGTAAGTAAAAGAAGTCCCCCACTCCTTTCCCTAACCCTCCCCTCTCACTACTCTGACCCTCCTTTCCTGGCAGCCTGATCCTAACCCTCCTTTCCTTGCAGCCTGAACCTAACCCACCATCTCCCGCAGCCTGACCCTAACCCTCCCTTCCTTGCAGCCTGAACCTAACCCACCATCTCCCGCAGCCTGACCCTAATTGTCCCTTCCCTGCAGCCTGACCCTAACCCTCCATCTCCCACAGCCTGACCCTAATTGTCCCTTCCCTGCAGCCTGACCCTAACCCTCCATCTCCCACACCCTGACCCTAAATGTCCCTTCCCTGCAGCCTGACCCTAACCCTCCATCTCCCGCACAGAGAGGTTACTCACCATTCCCTCGGTCCGGTGATAGCAGTGGCAGAGCGGCGGTGAAGGGATATCGTCAGCAGTGGTATTTCCGAATGAGAATGGGTGAAGTATGCCGATCGGCATACTCTCCCATTCTGAAAAAAAAGTAAAAAAACTGGTAAGTATTCTAAATAGGGACATCCAAAAAGGAACTTTCGGATGTCCCTATTTCTGAAATGAGAACTTCTAAGCAGGGACTGCAACCGCTCTGGTACTTAGGCACATAGGTCACCTTGTCCCCATAAGCTGCCATTTTCCCCAAACAACTTCTAAAAATGTAAAACATTTCTATAAAATATTAAATTATTATTGTTATATTGTTTTATAATTGTCAATTGGAAATGGTCTGGTTTAATTTTGTTACATGTAAAAACAAATTTTAACATTCAAATTGACATATGGTACAGGTAAGGCCATTTAAATGATACAGAAAATTTGCCAACTAGTTCAGTTTTAAGGATATACGCTTATTATCGCTGATCCACCTGTGTTTGCTTCCAGGTGCGCAGTGAAAAAGTGAAAGCAGTAGCAGCCCGGATGACCAGTGCTTCCTCCTAAAATGTTGCGCCAGCTCAGGACTAGTGTAAATGCCCCTTTTCTTAATTATAACACAGCCCTATACAGCAAATAGATTAAACGGGGAACAGAGAAAGCTGGAGGATCTCAGATATTAGGTTAGACCACAGATGCCTTGGATCTGAATCTGCCCAATCCGATCTATATGTAAGACAGAAGAAAAAAATGTCCAGGATGCGCTAAATATTAATATCAAAAAAGGTTTTATTATATGCAACAATAATAAAATAGTAAAATAAGTGCAAATGGCACTAATGAGGTAACAATAAAAGGATGAGGATTGCACTGTTATATATATTCACAGTATAATACAATTGTAAAACACAAATGCCGGCAACACAGACTACCCTGTGAAGACCTGGCTAGGTGGCCACTATTATATCAGCATGTAAACTATATGGCCAGTAGAACTTCAGAGAGTAATTCGTAGCTTTCCTGTTGGAAATGGAGCTAAATGGACAGGTCCAGCATGCAAAGGTAATTAGGCAAATGGTTAGACTTGTGAATCTGTTGTAAATCTGATCAATGTTCCGCTAAGAATAGGAGAACCGGTCAGTGCACAAGCCGGCTCCACTATATAGTGAATACTATACGGCAGTATACCATCTGAGAGCATTCAATCCATGTGTGATCGTTACCACAGAGCCTATTTGCTATATGGACCTGAGTAAGTACATACGGACAAAGTCTGCTATCACATCAGTTACTTTTACAGCCTAAGAAAGAACTGAGTATTTGAGGAGTATATATCATTGATTTTTTTCACTCCACGCAAAATCAATTAACGGCTGCAACTTTCTAAATGTACTTTCCATTGTTCTGAGGAGTTGAACATTAATACAGATTTACAACAGATTCACAAGTCTAACCATTTGCCTAATTACCTTTGCATGCTGGACCTGTCAATTTAGCTCCATTTCCAACAGGAAAGCTACAAATTACTCTCTGAAGTTCTACTGGCCATATAGTCTACATGCTGATATAATAGTGGCCACCTAGCCAGGTCTTCAGGGTAGGCTGTGTTTCTGGCATTTGTTATACAATTGTATTATACTTTGAATATATATAACGGTGCAATCCTCATCCTTTTATTACCTCATTAGTGCCATATGCATTACTATTTTATTATTGTTGCATATAATAAAACCTTTTTGATATTAATATTTAGCGCAGCCTGGACATTTATTTCTTCAGCCCTATACAGTGTTAATAAATGCTATGCATAAAAAAAATTACAAAAACTAAATGTTAAATTTAAAAATATGTTTAAGAACACACTCTGAAATTATATAGGCTGCTGCATGTTTCAAAAGCGTGCTCATTTTCAGTACAATGTCGAAACTCTAGATAGGTCATTCACATTTTTAACAGTGGATCTGCGCATATGTGATGCTTATATTCTGGGTCAGGTTCTGAGACTTGTCACAGACAGGGAAACTATTTCATTACTTTAAAATCTGTGTTATGTACAACAACTTTATATATATATTTGTGTTGCTTTTGGTTTTTAAATTTGCCTGTCTTGTGTTTTATTACATACAACTTTCTAATCATTAAAAATGTATAAAATAAAAACACATTAGTCTCTACTGCAAGCTGTTCAAGACAATTAACATTTTTAGCCATATTTTGTGAGAGGGCGTGTTTATGTAAACTCATTAGAAAATTCATTAGGTTTTCAATTAAAAATATTTCGTTTTTTGCCATTTTATCAAGAAGGATTGACAATACAAGCAGAAGACACAGATAATTAGTTACTTTCCAAATCTGTGTTTTTCTAAAAAGGAAGAAAGATCTGTCTTTTCTACACTTTATAAACATTACAGTTAAATACGCGTAACTATAGTAGATTAAAAGGAGTTGTTACTCAAAAACATATGATCAACCTCACAGAAGAGAATGTTCGGAATGTGACAAACATTTTATATATAAGTTGCAGCTGATTAGACATCAAAGGATTCACAAAGAAAAGCCATTTTCATACTCTGAACATAGGAAGTGCTTTACCAACAATTCATAGTCGCATATCAAAGGATTCACAAAGGAGAGAAACCATTTAATTGTTCTGAAGGTGGCAAGTGTTTTACCCAGCTCACATCTCTTGTTCTACATCAAAGGATTCACACAGGAGAGCAACCATTTAAATGTTCTGAATGCGGCAAGTTTTATCCACACGTCAGGTCTTTTTGCACATAAAAGATTTCATACAGGAGGGAAACCATTTAAATGTTCTGAATGTGTCAAGAGTTTTACCTAAAATACACATTTAAATGTACAACAGTTGGTTCATACACGAGAAAACCCATTTAAATGTTCTAAATGTAGCAAATAATGTTTTACTGAAAAAAAAGGTCTTGTAAGATCAAAAGATTCATAATGGAGAGAAATAATTTAAATTGCATGAATATAGTGTTTCTTTTCTTATCTTTCACTTCCCAAGGTCCAGCATGACATATTGAATTCTACTTATTCTGAAGCTAAAAATGTTAGACTCATGCATCTTACTAAAATGTCTTGATACACTCTGAATTTCTATTGTGTTCTTTTAATTATTCATGTGTTTTTGAAAGGTATTTTTATTTTTTGTATACAGAAGTCCAAAATGACACTTCTTTCAGTCTCCATGACACCTTTTGCAAACCATGCACCCAGCACAAGCAAAAAAAACCACTGAGGACCAGATTTATTAAACTGCCGTTTTGTCAAACCGCAGTTTTTTAGGCCCTTTTTTTGGCAGTTTAGAAATTGACAGATTTACCATATCCCAAAGCAACAAAAAAATACTCCTTTTGTTTGAGGATGGCATGTTTTAAATAGCCACCCTCATTTTAGCAATGTTAAATAGACACAAATAGTAAATTCGGCATTTAATAAGTGAGCCACACAAATATGCTACTTTTAAATTGCATGATAGTGAGTGGCGATTGTGACAGAATCGCCACTCACTAGTGAGTGGCGATTGTGACAGAATCGCCACTCACTAGCATTTCAATAATATTTAAAAAATAAAACGTGTCCATATCCTCTATGCATCTATCTAAGTAAGCCGATTGTATTGAGTATATGTAAGAGTCATAATAATTATAAGTTATGTCAAAGGTTAACACCGTGACATGCTGACTATTGTAGTACTACAAGCCACAGCCTGCCCATAACTGGCTGGGCATTATGTGCTTTGTTGTTGCACAAGCATCTGCATGCCAATGACCTCATTTAAATGTGCTCACCTTCAATGTATGGTGTTAAAATAAAAAAGTACCCATACACTACAACGATTATCGGTCCTAGCAGGGGGTGAGCCGATAAACGGGACGATTTCCCACAAGCGAAATGTCCTGTTATCGGCACCATACACCTCCTCTGCTGGGACCGATAATCCTAGCAGAAGAGGGGAGGGGGGAGGCCTGGGCCGGACTGGAGGCAAGGTTGCTGGGCCGGACTGGACCACAAGACAGGGCTCATTCAAACTCAGGCATAATGCAGCATTCCTCGCCGATACAGACCTACGTACTGGTGTTTATAATGGCGGGACGGAATCGGCTTGGCGTAAGCAAGATACTGAGGGAAGGATTATACTCAAAGTTTACAGTTAGGGCTTGTTAAGGTACTTAGGGCTCTATTTACTATCATTAGCGCATTGAGCAGGTCCGCGGGGAGTATTTATTAATACTTACCCCTCCGGTGAGGTCCCACGACGGTCAGCGAACCTTTCACTAACATCGTTGGGCTATGGAGCCCCAGCGCATGAGCAGTAGATGCCTTTTGGGACTTCAAGTCTCAAAAGGCAAAACCACTGCACATGCGCCGGGATCAGAGCCAGACACACGCCCGGTCAGGTAAGTTTAAAAGCTTCGGTCTTTTATCTTTTTGTATTTTTTTAAGTTTAATAAGTTTATTATATAAAATTTTATTCAAATTAGTTAATATTTTTATTTTTTATGTTTTTTTAACTTAGAGTTTAATGTTTTTTTTAAGTGAACTGTATTCCAGCGGTCTCCCGACATGTACCCCCCTCTTCCTCCCCCTAATAACAGCTGGAATACTTACCCTAACACCATCTTCAGATGGCGTTTTTTAACGTGTCGGCGCGGATTGTTAAAATCCACTCTGACACTTAGTAAATGCCGGCCCGCATTCATTAGATTGCGCCGGCGATCGGGAGGGTTAATGCGATCGTCGCCATGGTTTTCTTGTAAATATGGACTAATTCGTTTTCATATGATAAAGCCCGCTTTCACACGAAAACGGGCTTTATCATATGAAAATGATCTTAGTAAATAGAGCCCTTAGGCCCTATTCTGACTTCCAAGATGTTCCAAATTAATAGGGTCCATGGAATTTAATGCCTGGGAATCTGGAGTTCTGAGCACAGCAGATTCAGAGGTCTGAATGCGGTCCATAGTAACATTTGTCCTGATTTATGCAGATGTGTAAATCTGGCTGTGGGAACGCACTACACACGCGCGCAGCAGATGTTACTCATCATAACTCTGATTGTACATAACCTGTATGTAACGCTTTATACACACGGTTAGCTGGCCTTCATATTAAAATAGTAAAATAAGCGTGGGTTTAGCCCTTACATGCAATTAGCGTGTCTGCACTGCATTTCTTATTTTTTGGGGGGAGGTCACTGTATGTGTTTTTTATAACATATTGGCATTTGTAGTGATTTGGGCCAGGGCATGCTGGCGATAGTAGTTCTACAAGCGCTAGCATGCCTTGTTATTCATGGGCATGCTTGTGCCTGTAGTTCTACTAGCGACAGTATGCCCTGTCGGCCAGGACTTTATTTATTTTTTAAACATAGGTTGCAGCTCGGGGCAGCCGTGGGAAGGGGTTAATTTGTAATTAAACAGGGCTTTTTTTTCGGCTCCGGTGAGATGCCCCTACGATTCCATGATGTGTAGGGCTGTTTCCGCATCCATCGGACTGGTGTGCACGGAGTATTTAAATGAGAAAAGCTGAGCTTTTCTCATTTAAATATCCTGGTACACCCCCCTTTGCAGGCGGAATTGGATGCTGGCAGACACCATAAACTCCGCCAGAAAACCGACTTCCTTGCGCATTTAGCGCATGCGCAGTTCATTAAAAAAGCATTGCATCCGTGTGATTTTCACACGGATGCGATACTCTGAATCCGGTCCTTAGTACTCAAATAACCAATTTATAACCCAGGTCTATTACCGGACAACTAAAACCATAGTTCCACTAGTATTTTCTTACAATGAGTGCTCTAAGATTATATTTTTATTTAAAACAACTAAAACTTACTTTACTGTTTTGTTATTCACAATACAAATAAACGTGAACTGTCTGTTAACAGATATCTGCAATCTTTCTGTAGGTCAGTAGAACAAAACCAAGATACTGCAATGTTTTATCTACAGAACATTCGTGCTCTGCGTGTGCCGCGTCATGGATAACCATGTGCCGGCCTCTCGGAAAATGTCGCCAGTGTGATGTCATGTAGCACTCAGACAGACTGTCAGTAAATAAGCACACGTAGAACACAGGGTTCCAGGAAGAGGACACGGATTGGTGCGGCGTACGAGGGTGGGGTGTGATCAGTGACGGGAGGTAAGATGTGTACACGACAGCGGAAGTTACCCCTAGCAACCCGCTGCTTCCGCCTTCTCTGTACTTGTGTTGCATTGGTATAAGGATGCTCGCTCTTCTACTGCTCGTCAGCCCCTGTCTCCTCCTGCCCGGGACAGGGGCTATCTCCTTCTATTTATCCCCTGATAGCAAGAAATGCCTTAAGGAGGAGATCCACAAAGACGTGCTGGTGACTGGAGAGTACGAGGTGGCGGAGCAGCCTGCAGTCATCACACACCTCAAGGTACGAGATGCCACAATGCGCTCTACCCCCCTACAGTCAGTGCTGTGTTTCATTTCTTCAGTCATGTGTCTGAGCTTTCTTGTTGCCATGTTATTTCATTATGTAGTTTTATCGTTGATATAAGTAACTTATGTTAATACAAGCATGTTAGTACCTGTATAGTTAATATTTATATTGCAGTGTAGCAAAGTTGTCAAGATCTTATATTTTCAATAATCCATTCAGTGTTAGCTCCCCTTCTCCATTTTCTAATGCAATACTGATTTTGGCCATGACTACAGGCAAATCTTTAGGTAATTAAATACTTGCCTTTTATTAGCATAGTTCCCTGCTTGTCAATCTATGACAGATGCATGAAAATGAGATTTTTTTTTTTGTATAAATTGCAAAACAAACCGGTGGTTTTCTGAACACTTTTGTCAAACTAATGAACCAGTAATCAGTGCTGTCAATTCTGAAACGCAAAACAAGCAACCAATAGTTAAAAACAAACCCAAAACAAGGCCAACCTTCAGTTTACACCTTGTACACTTTACTACCTGCTTAATCTAATCTACTCCCCCCTGCTGCTCTGCCGACAACTTAAAAAAAAAAGCCTAAAAAACCCAATCTGCGTAAAGAAACAGAAAAAAACCCCAGTTCTGCTTGTTATAAGCAGAATTGGCAACTATGCCAGTAATGTTTTTGGACTGGAACCAGAAATTGAATATAAGAGCGATAAGATTTGTTTTATTTACATGCAGGGGCAGAATACTTATGCATGTGGTTGCTGCACACAGATACTGACCAGTTTTACTATTAAACTGTTACTAAAGCTGGCCACACACTAGAGTGATTTTTGGCCCAATCCTAGAATTATCGTGCATCGGGCCAAAAATTACTCTAGTGTGTGGTACAGACGGATTTGTAAAACTTCAGATTATCGTCCCAGACAGGACTTCCCAAACAGCGCTGCAGAACTTCCCACAGTTTTAATAATTTTTCCATTCATAATTGTTTTGTTCTGTCAGCCAATAGGCTGGCGGCATGGGACTTCTGTCAAGATTGACAGGAGTCTCAACCAATCAGAGTGAGACTACAGCCAGCCAATAGGCTAGCTGCATGGTCTCATTCAGAGATTATCGCTCCTAGCCTCCGCTGTGTGAGGCGACGATATCAGGACCTTTCCCTTGTGTAAAATCGTCCCAAATATCGGCCTACACACACTGGGAGCGATTATCTTTAGTGTATGGCCACCTTTAGACTTGGTCTAGGAAGCATCTCCTCTTAATTCACTACTATTTACCTCTGATGAGATTTGCCTCTTCTTTATTTCAACATGGTTCTGCCCAGGTGAAGCCTCCCTCCTGATACACTCTTATGAATGAACTATGAATCCAGTACCCATGCTTTTAATGCCTCATTGAATTAATATCCCAAGTTGGAAAATATAGATAAATTAGATGTAATTGGTCACAAATTGCAGCATGTGTTGACTGGAAAAATGGTCAGAATGTGACATTCTGATGTGTTAATGGCCTACTTGCTGCCCATTGTTGTATGTTTTTTTTTTTTTTTTCCAGGTTATAGACTCAGCTGGTCACATTCTGTTTGCAAAGGAGAATGCCAAGAAGGGCAAATTTGCCTTCACTACAGATGATTATGAAGTGTATGAAGTTTGCTTTGAAAGCACAAAGTCATCTGGTCAGTTCATATCTTAAAATTAGTCCCTGCATTAGTGGTGTGGTTCCAATTTATACAGCGACAATCACAAAAATGACTATAATGTTGGCTGTTTTATTGCTGACAGTGTTTTGGTGTCGAGAGTTGTATATATTTGGAATGATAACCTTATGTAGCACTGACATTTAAGAATTTGAAGAATCAATAATAATAAGAAAAAAAACAAAATACATAAAAAATCTAAATCCATTAAAAAATGTATTCTTTACCTTGTCTCCAGCCCTTCTGCTGGCTCCCTCAGATCTATCCTCTCTGCTTGTCTTTCTTCCTGTCCCTACTCTCATGTTGCTGCTGGACATGCATTAAAGGTGAAGTAGGGTTATAGTTAGAATTCTTGTAATGTTAAACACAGAAGTGTAGGCATTACACTATTCTATCTGACAGTTATTGAGTTAATGACCCTGTCCGATATCAGAATGTCGATTAGATAACCCTGTCTGCATTTAAAAGCTGGCAGGTTAACTTGTCAGCATTCAAAACAGCTACGTAACATCTACACCCAAATTATAGTGACATTATGGTTCTTACCTTCAAATGTATCTTTCTTATCTTCAGGTGCAATGAGAACTGCAGATCAGTTAATTTTACTGAATGTGAAGCATGGTGTTGAAGCTAAGAATTATGAAGATGTAAGTTTCTCTCAATTTCTATTTTAATTACATTTTTATTTAGCTTTTTCCAATCTTTAAAAAATATATCTTAAAGCATACATATAATATTCTAATAAAGGCATAATACAGGCCATTCATTCTAATTCTTCATGTTTACTTTATATACTAATTGTAATATTTTACCAGTAAAATGAGTAGAATGCCATTAGTAATTGCATACTGATGCTATTATTCATTATTAGATGGCTAAAGCAGAGAAGCTGAAGCCGCTGGAGGTGGAGTTAAGGCGTCTCGAAGACCTCTCAGACTCTATTGTAAAAGATTTCAGTTACATGAAGCAGAGAGAAGAAGAAATGAGGGACACAAATGGTAAGTAAATGTGATAGTCTTTAGTATGGAATGCAAATACTGCTATTTCTTGGGCTGAAAATCATGATCTACACTCTGTAATATCCTGAGTGATACTGAAGATATCTGTCCTTGTGCACCAATACTGGTTTGAAATATGCATTACTAAGCAGTGGAGATCCTCTTGTTAGGTCAGCAATATATCTCTGTTTTATATATTTTATATCGGTGTCATCTCAAACAATTAAGAAACATGTTTCTGTTGGGTGAGTTGAATGAAGTCTTTGTGCCTCTTATAGCAGTTATAGATCTGCACAAATAATGTGTAATTTAAAGACAAACTTAGAATTGTTACTTATTTCTCTAGCAGTTGGGTTGAGAACTTCCCCGTTGGTTCTGTTTAGAAATGGTTATGTCAGGAAATTCATACGTTTACTTACGTGTCTTCCTGTAGTTGCTGTAGTTCTTTACAAGAATTATTGAAGTATATATACAATTGGAAGCATAGGACTTGATCCAGAGTTGTGCTTCCGTATATGTGTTTCATACAGAAGCTCAGTGGAAGCTGCTCTGCACATGCACAGAAAGATGGGCACACTGCTTATCCTTTGTCTGTGGTCACCACCATGTTCTCTGTGCTAATGCAACAGGAAGTTCCACTACATTTAAACTAAAAAGGGGGCGGTGTAGTACTGCTGTGGGTGCGAGTAGTGGACAAGACTACATGGGCCTGATTAACTAAGCTGCGGGTTTGTGGAGATGTTGCTCATAGCAACCAATCTGATTTTAGCTGACAATCTCTAGTATGTAAAAAGAAAGTGAAAGACCTTAGGCAACATCTCCACTTTTCCAAACCCGCAGCTTAGGGTCTGGCCCTATGCATTTCCACCTAATTTTTCCACCAATTCAGAGCTCCTGAGAGTGTAAAATGAACCTTCTTTTTAGTTTTAACCAATCCCAACACAGGTTTTTAAAATTAGAACAATTTTTTTAGCATAAAATATACGATAAGATTTTTTTTTTCTGATAAGCAGCTGATTGCCACTTTTTCTAATCAGACATTGGTTAACAGACTATAATAAATGTATTATTTCACTATAAATAAATAAAGACACATTTGAAACATGCAAACATGTATAGGCTGCTGTGAGTGTACCTCAGCCTCTGCCTATATGCATTATTTGTGTCAAAATAGAAAGTGATAAAACTTTAAAACTGCATTTAAAACTTTTTTATAGCGGCAGAAAAAAGGCTCCATGGAGTTTCCTAACTCCAAATGAAAAACATATAAAATAAATAGAAATGTGGAGTCTAAAAACTACGATAAAAAACTGTGTTGGACACCTTAATGTTAACAATACCAAATGTGCAACTACAAAAACAGTTAAATGGTAAATTGCTCGTGGCAATATAAGATGGTCCACTTGTACGGAGAAGAATGTTCCTTCAGAGGTTCCTCTATTTAAAAATGTTGCAATGTGGAAACTGATTATATCCTCATCAGGTGGTTAATCATGTTGCATGTAAAACAGAAACAGAAAGAGTAAAACATTAAAATTATTCTTTACTAAGTATCAAAAAACACACAACATAAAAACAAGTAGGAAGCAATATGAACCTGCCAATTGCAGTAAAACACATGACAGTATTAGCAGCAAAACGGAAATATGCATATGGAGCCCCGACAGTTGGGGGGGAAAAAAGCAAAAAGCTAGTCCTCGGTGTGCTGTAGTGGACATCCTTGCAGGCACGGTGTTTAAGAGGCTGGAGTTCGCCACTGGATAGTGGGATCAGTCACTTAATGCGTTTCAGGAGGAATTTTCTTTCTCACTCTTATGTTTTGGGCGTTTTTTTAAAACTTGGTAAAGAATAATTAATTGCAAATAAACATGATTGCATGAGGATATAATGAATTTCCATATTGCAACACTTTTAAATAGAGGAACCTCTAAAGGAACATTCTTCTCCGTGCTAGGGGACCATCTTATACTTCCACAAGCAATTTACCATTTTAACTGTTTTTGTAATTGTATTGCAATGGCATATTTCGTATTGTTAACATTAAGGTCTCCTACACAGCTTTTTAGTGCATCTGTTTGGGTGTCTGCTGCCTAAGAACTCTGCATCAGGTTCCCAATGGGAAATACATCTTAAATGTAGTTTCCACTAAAAGAAATAAATCAATACATATATTTATATTACTACTGTCCAAAAATGTTCTAATGCAAGCATCAATTAGATCAGCGATTCTTAAAATGACTATTTCTGTATTGCTCCTATTCTGATTGCTGATGACCAATTGCTGGAGGAAGGGAGCACAGGAGTCCATCCTGCAGTGATGCTGGTATTCTCAGTTTGTGGAGGAGGAGTTTAGTTTAAAATCGGTCTTAAAATTCTATTAGAAAAATAGTTTTACATTTTACTCCCCACCCGGTCCAGTACATATGTACAAATGTAAAAAAAAAAAGTATAATATTTAATACCACAGTGTGCACTATTTTTTTAATACTGGTCTTCTTTTTTTTCCCCCCCAGAATCAACCAGCCTACGCGTCCTCTACTTCAGTGTGTTCTCCATGCTTTGTCTTGTTGCTCTTGCCACATGGCAAGTTTTTTACCTGAGAAGATTTTTTAAGTCAAAGAAACTTATTGAGTGATCTGTGGGGCACATGAATGGTGAATACCAGAGAAAAAGATCCAATTCTTGGGCTAAGTAATTTAAGGAAACAAAGCTGGTATGATGATTGTTATAAATTGGAGTTTCTTATAGTGAAATCCGTAGGAAAGATGGAAAAATGGTGCCCAGATAACTGAAAATAATGGGCAGTGTTTTATTAGTGCAGATTGGGAAATAAGAGACTCTCTGGTTCTTTTTTTATTATAGACATGTTTTTTTTTTTTTTTTTTTTTTTTTTTTTTTTTTTTTTTTTTAATATACAGATGTGTGAAAAGCTTCAAGGCCAGATTTACCGTAAACATTAATGAGATCCTAAATCTTGAAATCAAGATCCTGAAAACTTCTTAAATTTAGTTCTTAATCAATAAAAACATTGTCACCACTAGATAGTGATGGGGAAAAATTGCACCCATTATAATGAAATGTCTGCTATTGATATTACCTTGAAAGATTTTCATCTTTCCATGGAAAACCATTTTGAATGCTGCATCAAGTGTGAATGAACATGTATGTGTTTTTGCAACAACTATCCCTAGCACTGTGTCTCTATGGACAGGTTTACTATTTTTCTTTACTTATGTTTGTCATTTTTTTTTTTCTATTTTGTATTACAACTCAGCTAAACACAAATGTTATAGTGATTATCATCCAGAAAACTTATTAAAAGATGCCTGGTATTTTCCTAATTTGCAAACTTTATTTCATACAATGCATAAAATATCCTTATATATCCGACACTAATCCGGAAAAATATTAAAACAAATGAGTAAAGTAGTGCTACAGATAAAACAAAAAATATAATTTCAAAACAAGACTGTTTGCCTCTTGATTAGATCTATTTTGTGTTATATGAGCTACACTGGTGCTAACTAAGGATAAATAATATGTATAGTGGTCTATTTTATCATCATCAGCATACTTGTAGGGGTATCTGTTATTTCACACAAATTAAAGTTGGTCACACCCTATATATAGACTGTTTTTTGTTTTTGTTTTTTTGACATTACTGTCCAAGGCACATTGCCACAATTATGGGATTGTTTAGTCCGCATAATTTGTTGGTAAATGGGGTCATGGGTCAGCTTTATACAAAAATATAACATTTTGGCCAGGATCTAGACTTGCAACGCCGCTGTGCTCACATCCAAGCTTCTATGTGGGCAAGTGGGGGTCATTTTCCAAATCTAGTGCTTGAAAACACCCCCATTTTGGAACTATGGATCCGGTTCATTATTATTTGCGTAGTCCAGTGCAGCAACTAAGTGACATGAGAAATGTCAAAACAGCAGCCCATTCTGAACAAGCCTCTTTCAGTGTGTGGACATGAAAGCTGATCTGTCACAGATGTTTTTATCTTGCTGATTTAATTGATCGGAATGTTTGCTCTACCACCTTTAGCAAATCTATGCTCCGCACAATAGCTTTTGATTTTGTAGATAAATATGTCTTTGTGCAGGGTGAAGACTATTTGAGTCTGTCAGATCATCCGTTGATTGGAAAAATGACCTTTTAAAAGGCTACTGTGCTTGTGCAGTCATATTGATTATACAAGCTACATATCCTTTAGGTATGTAGATTAACTACGTATGAAATTCATGTAGTTTTTTAAGAAAGAGGAGACATGGCCATGCAGCCTCCGTGGTAAGATAAGTGGGTGGGGGGGTGGATCCAGATTAGGCAGGGAGAGAAGGTTGTTGATTCTCAGTACATATTTTACCTACTTAGGGGGGGGACTAGCATGAGATTGAGAATTCTGACACTGTCCAAAGGGTACAAATATCACCCAAGGACAGTGCAGACACCCCCCGGATGAAAAGCTGGCAAGACCGGACCCCCATCTGAGCAGGTAAGTATGTATTTTTTTTATTAAAGTATTTTGGACATGTTTAAAGTTTTTTTTTTTTTTTTTGTGCCGGCAGTAAATTTATTTTTATTTTTAATGGGGACATATACCAAGCGCTGCGGGCCCTGGCTGGCAGGGCATGTTGGCACTTGTGGTTCTCATCAGCATGCCCTGTCTGGACAGGTTTTTTTTTTTCATTGCGGTGTATGTGTGTGTAGAAAATAGGTTTGCATGCATAAAAATACTTTTTGTTTTTGTTTTGTAGTACACAATCACTGAATTGTACACTGAACTTTAGACTTCAGATAAACAGCATCACTTATACCCCTTTCACATCACCAAATGTGAAAAACCCGAATCTAAAAACCCGAGTTTTTCAGGGAGAAGAAATATACCTTTTAAGTCAGTTAAAACCTGTGAAATTAGCAGTTCAGAACCTTTCACATTTCCAATGAATTTCCTGGGTTTTAGTGGCTTTAACGTGGCAGGGCATGCTGATGCTTGTAGTGCTACAATTATCAGCATGCCCAAGGATGGCAGCGCATGCAAGTGCTTGGAAAACCACAAGTGCCAGCATGCCCTGTCATCTGTTACAACAAAACACAAATTAATACCCCTCCTAGCTACTAAATAAAATATAGGGCTAGCCCCTACCATTAAAAAAGACTTAACATTTAATGCCCCGCTATAAATAAACAATGGTTATTTATTACCCCAAATAAAAAAATAAAAAAATTACCGCTAATTATAAAATAAATAAAATAAATGAATAAAAAAATAGCATAAAAATGATAAATAAAAAGAAGTACTTACTATCTTGAATTGCATCCCATCTTCCAAGCTTTTAATCCGTGGGGGTGGTCTTTGAAAAATAAAAAACCCTATGGCCCACTGCAACTCATGTCCTGCACTGCAGGACATCCCGACGCTAATGACAGTTCTGCTGTCATTGGGGTATATTTATACCCTTGGGCAGCCTGTGGAATCCCGTTTCCATGGTCACCAAATAACTCCTGCTGGGACCAATAGTTGCTCTATTGTATACCCAGCTAAAGAAAGTAAATACAACTGCTATTAGAAAAACAAATGTTGGAACATAAAACAGCTGGACAGAAAATAAATATGAGCAAATGGTAAAATATTCAAACAGTAGTGGTAGAAACACATGAAGTTAACCTGTTATTTTTTTTATTTATGTAGTATTTGCTTGACTGTATTAGGTAAAACACAAAATACAGTCTTCTACAGAAAATAGCTGACCCTCAGCATTTAGTGCTCTGGATCCGTCTTCCCAGTCAACTGGACATCAGTTTTTAAGTGGATTTAACATTCTTCCGGTCCCTGTGTCGTCACAGCATAGGACGAGAGGAAAAGTCATGGCGGCCTGATATTTTGCTTTCGTTCTCCTGTAAATAATACTTGCTTCTTACCCTTTGAAACGTCCACATGTGCTTGTTTCTCCCTCCGTGCTCTTGATTGATTTCCCCAACCACTTAAAATACAAAATAAACACCATCAAAATGGATTACAATACATGTGAATGAAAAATTTCAGTGGTGTGGAAGTGTGAATAGGTACATTGTAATACTGAGCTTGCCTCTTTGTGATCGTGACCCAGCAGTACACCTGACTAATAGTTTGGTTTTTTTGGGGGGGGAGGGGGAGGTAAAAGTTACACTGCTGCACTAGCTGTTTTAAAAGAAAAAACAAAATAAACAGGACCGTTGCAATACTCACTACAACAAACATGGGGCCGGATCCAGAACTACGTCCGTCTTCCACAGATAGCATAGCACATAAATATACAGGAGCGGCTATTGCAGGAGTAGTACAGACAGGGATCAGCCGAAACCGCCCTGTGAGAAGCGTGGCTTCGGCTGATTCTTTTCTATATTACTAAAAATATTAATTAGGAACACTAAACAGCGCTAAAAACCTGCAGCACAACCTCCACAGCAGAAGAGACCCCGCTCTTCTAATAAATAGATAAAGTGTGAGTGCGCGTGCGTGTATAAATTGGCGCTGGTAAAACTAACCAAATTGACAGAAAAAACCCTATTCCAGTATTAAGCAATCACAAA
>WWET01001201.1:159970-167470 GCA_011038615.1 Limnodynastes dumerilii
CCGCCGTACTAGCGACGGCGGCCGTAGCTCTGGATCAGGCCCCATGTGTCTGCACCTACTTCTTTCTTCTCCTCTTAAGAAGGAGAATATGCACGGAGAATGGCTCCCCCTGCCCTCCATGGTTAAACTACATCCCTCCCCTCACCCACTTCTCATAACTTCCCACAGCTGTGGCACGCCGCCTCTTACCTAAAAAATTATGTGTCATTAAAAAGACTGCGAGTAGTTAATCTATGTAATCTATTGCCCCTCCTCCCAATAAAATCTTGCCCACAAAATCTTTAGAACTCTGAATGGAACCTGGATTTCTTATTCTCTGACATCCCAGCCATTAAAGTCTCTATTAACAATCCTTCTTTTCCTGATGCCTCTAAGTTTTTCTCTCTAACCTCATCTCTTGGTCTCTCCTAGTGGAATGACCCAATCTTGTATTCTCTAAACCAAGGGTTCTCAATTTGGAATACTGTCAGGTGGTACTCAGGGCATCTGGGCAAGGTTGTAAGAAAGTATGATACCAAATGGGTAAGGACAAAATTTATCAAATATATTGGGGATCAATGGCATTTGTAGAAAATGTACATTAAAATCATTGCAGACACCCCACCCCCCCTGCTTTTAGGTACCTTATGACTGCCATAGGGCTACCTTATCTAACCGCGCGTAGTTTCCTTCTTAAGGAAGACGTCCTGTTAGGTGATGGGGGCTGGAAGTCTGCGGGCAAAATTGGAGTAATTAGTGTGTGCTTGAATGAAGACAGGAAGATACCGGTAGAGATAGTGATTGCAGATTGTAGTTAAGGTTGGAATAAGAACAAAAGATAAACATTAACTGACTTGTGAGGGTACAAAATTAAGAATTGCTTCTCCCAGAAGAAGCAATCTCATGAAAGGCGCGTAGAAGTAGTTTGGCGGGCAACATCAGTGCACGCGGACCCCGCTTCTGAATACCCCGACAAAGAGACCTTCACTGGAGACCAGACCAGACTCCCACTACCATCCAGGGAGGGAGAGATACTTGCATGGAATATGTGAAGCCTGGCCTTGAGGCTGGTAATGTAACCAGGGTCAGACCTCCATTGAATTAGTTTAGGTCGGAGCTGTATGCAGCTGCACCAGGGAGTCTCCATGTGGCTTCTGGACAGATATCTCCCATTGTTTAGCTGAGTATCCATGTATTTTCTTACATTGTTGCCTTATTTGTTCATTTCTTGTAACACTATATTACCTCATTACAATGTTTATTATTCTTTCTCTACTATATGACAGCATGTGGTGAATGCATTCTGACAGGGTTTTCAATATTTCGTCTTTAACAACAATTGGACTTAAAAAAAAAAAATCAGTTTTTTTTGGCACCTTACAAGGATTGGATTTGTTTTTGTTGGAATTTAATTCATATTAGGAGTGTGACTTAGTGCATCTGGCCCTGCCTATGGGGTTCAAATGTTTGTTGATATTAAAAATACAAAGACACACTTAGGGCCAGATTTACTAAACTGTGGGTTTGGAAAAGTGGAGATGTTGCCTATAGCAACCAGATTCTAGCTCTCACTCTCCTTTTACATTCTATAAAATGTCAGCTAGATTCTGATTCAACATCTCCACTTTTACAAACCCGCAGCTTAGTAAATCTGGCCCTATTTGTAAGTTGAATGTATAATCTTTAATACAATCAGTGGTACTGAGCACGCTACATGAGGAGGCTCATCCGTAATATAGCTCTTTAGCCCTCTTATTAGCCAAAAGTTCTATATCATATATGTAGTTCTATTATGGGGATATTTTGTACAAAATAAAAGAGAAAAAATGGCTTTATTACAAGTTGTACATATAATATTTCCAATAATAATAATGACTGTTTATTTGTACTAAGATAATACCCTAAAATATATCTATCAAATTGAGCTCTATAATGGAGATGTGGGTATAAAGGCAATGAGCCAGTCCTTCCCTGAGTACTGTACGCGATCCTTATGCCCCACTCACAAAAGCCACCTATTAACTTTATGGACTATATAATAATCCTACCAAAGTGCTTTCCCAATCAGCCTGCATCAAGACCCAGACTTGTGGATGGAGACCAGCTCTTCTCTTCTCAATCCAAAAACCCAACGCTCCTGTAATCCAGACTTTCCTCAGAAACGTAATAGGCTGTGCAATCTGTGTTACAACATTCTCCCTGGGGTATTATAGTCATAACAGTCACATACACTAGAATTCTGGGGCATTTACATTGTTCCCTGCTTTTGTGTCAATATTATATGGTTGAAGTAATGTGTTATGTGTTAACATCCTGGTCTAGAACATGTTTGTATTGCTCATGTCCTCTGTTTCCTGTAAGTAATTTTCACCTTTTGGTTGTATTTTTATACCCTCTAATCCATTTCCTGGCCTGTATCTGTACTTAAATTGTGCTTAACCTGTAAATAAGTTTGCAATTCTGCCACAGCTTTTTCCACTATATATCTTTCTCCACCAGCAGCAGAGGTGCACAGATAGGTTGTGTCTTATGCCTAGGACACAGAACTCAGACACCTCCTTAATGCTTTTCTGCTATTCTGTTTTACTTTAGTTCTTTTTACAATGCCCTACATAGGCACATAACTTTGTTCCACTTCTCATCAAATATTTATATTTCTAGCATCTGCTCTATATTAATTTACACATTGATTTGTGTGTTTGTTTTAAAGCTTGACTGGAATACAGGGGGTACTGTTTCAGAGTAGCTGTTTTGGAGACTTGGGGACCTCTACCGTGGGGTGAGCTCTCAATTTAAAAATACATGATATATAATCCAAAGTTGGGACAGTTTTAGAGCTAGGACCTCTATCTATCTATCTATCTATCTATCTATCTATCTATCTATCACCTCCCAAGTGTCCTGATTTCAGCGGGACTGTCCCACTGTCCTGCCCGCCTTACAACTTGTCTCCTACGGGAGCCCTGTAGGACCAAATCTGTTACTGAATGACAGTGACACTAACCTATAAATAGAGGCTGGCATTAAGGAGGCAGATGGAGGCTAGCATTAAAGAGGCATATGGAGTCTGGCATTAAGAGGGCAAGTGGAGGCTGGCATTAAGAGGGCAGGTGGAGGCTGGCAATAAGGGGGCTGGTGGAGGCTGGCATTAACGGGGCAGATGGAGTCTGGCATTAAGGGGACAGGTGAAGGCTGGCATTAAGGGGGCCGGTGGGGGCAGGACTTGCATTGCTATATATGGGTCGTATTCATACCTAAGAGTGAGGACAGATCCGCACCTAATTTACCCGTCCTGCCCCTAATCTGCCCCCCGTTTTTTTCCCCCTTACGAGTGCCATAGGTCTACCTTATCTTACCATGCATATGTTTCCTTCTAGGAAACTACGCACGGACATTGCCTCTCCCCACCTAACCCTCCACCCTCCCCGTCTAATCTAAATCCCTCCCCTCCCACTTTTACCTAATCACTCCCCGAGGCGGAATTACGCCGCCTCTTTTTACCTAAAATACCCTGGACGGACCTAAGAAGCGACTGCTTTTATCGAGAGAGAGAACCAATAGAAGGCAATACATCTATAGAGGGTTCGGAATCCAAGGGGCTGGGCTTCTCAGGGGATTCACAGCTAACAGGAAAGTCATCGGGGATAGGAGCACTGGTTAGCGCCATAAATTCTGCACAGGAAAACTTTTGCAACCAACAAAATATGAGCTAGAACATACCATTTACACGGTAGGCAATTGAGAAATTTGGGACCAGAATGGTTGGATATAAGGACAGGACCAAAAGATATTTATAATATCCCCTACCGCACCACAAAGCCTCCAACAATACCTAGACTTAATAAAATAAGAGAACAGCGCTTGGAATAAAAAAATATATTCACATTTATTAGAACTAAAGACATACATTAAAAATTAAAAACATGTAATTCCCAATGCAATTGCACCTTAAATCTCTGCTTGTTGTTGATCAGACAACTGCAGAGGAGAATGGACAGTCAATATTAGCCACTATAAATAGCGTTTTCATAGAGGAATGCAGTGATTAGCTTCTTTGACAGACTATGGAATTTTTTCACCAGGTGAGACTCAAATAGTGTATTAACAGCTGTATTTTTTATTTGTTTCACTATCGACAAACTGTCTGCGGGCCTGTGATGACAATGAATGTACACAGTAGTTCAGAAGCTGATCACAGGTGTCAGTGTAACCTCTATAGCCCGTCCAAGGTCCTAAAGTTAATTAGAGTTCACTGTAGTCCGTGAAAAGTACCTTATTTGCCGCCAATGTAACTGCACTTCAGCCGGACCTCATCTCCACGATGATCCCTCCGGCAGCTGGATGAGTATGCGGCAATCTCAGCCGTGGCTTCTGCTCTCGGCTCTAGCCGGGTCAAAGCCGCATATGTGCGATGGAGTGAGGAAAGGAGATTCACCGTCCGCTGTATTACTGTGCAGGGAAGCTCTTTATGGCGGTGAAAAGGCTGTGCTTGGTATCCAATTGCTGGAGACAAGAGGCTGCTGTCCGGGAGCCTTAGTGAGGTCACTAGATATAGTGGCAAGTGCTAATTTAAAGTACTGTATAGGTGCAAGTGGCAGAGAGACGCCTTGACGCGCTTCTTCATCCCCAAGGATGATTTCATCAGAAGGTGAGGTGTTTCATGTTTAGGAGGTGGTTTTTAAGAGAACATAATTAGTCCACCTGTTGTCTTAACCCATTGGTTGCTAGTAAAAATTGCCACACTATTAGCAAAATTAAAAAATCAGTCATGTCGTTACTCCTGCTGCTACACAAACATAAAAACATAGAAATAACAAACAAATCAATACAATACATACGAAGACAATTAGTTGCATAGAATTCCTTTATAATGACCAAAGTGTTATTCTATTGTAGATTTAATATTGAACAGATCAAAAGGTGTGAATTCCTGGATATAGTGTCAAAAAGATACTTTATACCATAAACAAAAGACTCAAACGAATTCTTTGTTTTTTATTTATTTATTTTTTCTTATTTTTTGTATATATATATATGAATAAAATTAATGATGTGACATTATATGACAAATTGAATAAAGCGTATGATTATTCCATTAACCTTAGTGGTGGTGTCTTTATTCCCATAGGTTAGCATCTAATTTCGCCATAATTTCTTAGAGTGGACAGCAAGTTAACTAGATATATCAACCTGGACAATCATATAATGGGTGTACAGTACATTCTACCAGGATAGTATATAGATATTCAACTGTTAGCACTCAATAGATTGCTGCTTCGATCTCGCATACAGTGAGTGGTATAGCCAAACACCATAGTAATGAATACTAGAATTGATTCAGTTCTATGGTTTCGTTCAGTCCAGAGGGAGCCATTGTGTTTAGTTGAAAAATCCAAAATGACTCCCTCTGTGCCAGTCGAGTGAACTGATTACCCCCTCTGGCAGTTTTATGTGCCAATTCGATACCCTTGATTGAGAGTACTTCAACCTTTCCTCCATGTAGATCATTAACATGGCGGGAGACCGAATGAGATCTGTTGTTTTTTATCACATTTCTGTGATGCTCAGAAAATCTTATATGAAGCTGCCTCGTGGTTCTGCCAATATACTACATGCCACATTGGCATACAATTTGGTAAACCACGAAGCAGCTTCTACAATTAATAAAGTCTTTAATAGGAAATGTTATATGACCATCAGTGGAACAGAAATTGGTTTCCCTATGTCGACTGAACTTACACATCCCACACCTATTTTGGGCACAACGGAAAAAACCTTTAGGTTTGTCCCCTAGCCACAAGGGGGCTGGTGTTATGTTTGAGGGTTTTAGAAAACTATGTACCAAAATATCCTTTAGGCTTTTAGCCTTTCTGAAAATCCCACGTGAGTTGTTTTGGGCAAAATAAGGTTTCAAAGTGTTGTCTAGACTCAAAATTTCTTTACAGTTTCTGTTAATAATTTTTTGATAATATTCGCACTGAAAGAAAATTGTGTAATAAAGCAAAGATCATTTTCAAAAGAACTATTCTTGTTTTCATTTTCTATCTTATTGATCAGACTATTTCTATCCCGATTTTCTGCTTCTGAATATGCTTGGTCAATGATCTCCCTAGGATACCCCTGAGACAAGAAACTCTGTTTCAACTTTTCACTCTGTGTCCGATAGGACTCTAGAGTGGAGCAGTTGCATTTCATTCTAATGAACTGGCTCTTGGGAATCCCCTTGAGCCAGCTCTTTTTATGGCAGCTCCTGAAATTGAAAAAATGGTTAGTATCCACCTCTTTATGATAAGTACTAGTGTGTAGCAGACTCCCGGAGACATCCACTGTGATATCCAGAAAATTAATAGTGGATGTGTTATATTGATGAGTGAAATTTAAATTAAACCTGTTGTGATTAAGATAGGCCAAAAATTTGTTGATAGAATCCCCATCACCATCCCAAATAAAAAAGAGATCGTCAATATACCGTCCAAAATAGACCAGGTTCGCTCCAAACGGGCCTCCCCAAATGAGCTCCTCTTCCAGAAGAGCCATATACAGGTCTGCGTAGCTTGGAGCGAACCTGGTCCCCATTGCAGTACCGAGCCGTTGCCGATAGCAATAGTTTTATGGTTGTGGTCTCATAGTCCCTATAATTCTGAAAATGAGAAATAATTCTCCTAAAATTCCTGCATGGGTATTTATTTGAATTTTCAATTTTAGCCTTCATTAATTGACAATTAATTTTTTATTTTCTCATTAGAAGCATAGATAACTATGCACTAGCTCAGTGATGGCGAACCTATGACACGCGTGTCAGAGGTGACACGCCAAGACATTCTGACTGACACGCAGTCAAAATGTCTTTGCGTGTCACCTTTACTGATCTACGAGGCGGATGTCGGCGGCGGCGGTCAGCGGCGGCGATCAGCGGGGTGAGGGGTGGGGAGAGGCGCAGGGCCGGCCCACTGATTACGCCAGTTACGCTGCTGAGTAGGGCGCAGCGCACAGGGGGGCGGGAGCAGCCCCCCGCTTCCATGACTTACCTTTTGTTGTTATCTGCTGCGGCGCTGCTGTGAGTAAAGGGGGTGACGGAGAGATGAGGCTCCGTCACCCCCTTTACTCACCTCAGCCTGGATATCACAGTGGATGTCTCCGGGAGTCTGCTACACACTAGTACTTATCATAAAGAGGTGGATACTAACCATTTTTTCAATTTCAGGAGCTGCCATAAAAAGAGCTGGCTCAAGGGGATTCCCAAGAGCCAGTTCATTAGAATGAAATGCAACTGCTCCACTCTAGAGTCCTATCGGACACAGAGTGAAAAGTTGAAACAGAGTTTCTTGTCTCAGGGGTATCCTAGGGAGATCATTGACCAAGCATATTCAGAAGCAGAAAATCGGGATAGAAATAGTCTGATCAATAAGATAGAAAATGAAAACAAGAATAGTTCTTTTGAAAATGATCTTTGCTTTATTACACAATTTTCTTTCAGTGCGAATATTATCAAAAAATTATTAACAGAAACTGTAAAGAAAT
>WWET01001201.1:172377-193974 GCA_011038615.1 Limnodynastes dumerilii
AATAATATAGGGCCGGCCCCTACCATTAAAAAAAGGCTTAACATTTAATGCCCCCCCAAAATGAAAACATTTTTTTTACGGTAATTTTAAAATGCATAAGATAAATGAATAAAAAATGGCATAAAAATTATAAATAAAAAGAAGTACTTACCATCTTGATTAGGATCTAATCTTCAAAGCTTTTAATCCATGAGAGAGGTCTTTGAAAAATAAAAAACCCTATGGCCCGCCGCAACTCATGTCCTGCACAGCATGATATCCCAACGCTAATGACAGCTCTGCTGTCATTGGGGTATATTTATACCCTTGGGCAGCCTGTGAAATTCCGTTTCCATGGTGACCAAATAACGTTCACAGCTTGGAAGTTGGGATCCTAATCAAGATTTTATCATTTTATAATTACCGGTAATTTTTAATTTTTATTATTTGGGGTATTAAATAATCATTGTTTATTTATAGGGGGGCATAAAATCTTAAGTCTTTTTTTAATGGTAGGGGCCGGCCATATATTTTATTTAGTAGCTATTAGTGATTTGTTGTAACGGATGACAGGGCATGCTGGCACTTGTAGTTCTCCAAGTGCTAGCATGGCCTGCCATCCTTGGGTATGCTGATGTTTGTAGCACTACAAGCATCATCATGCCCTATACTTGCAAAATGTTTTTTTTTTGCACATCCGACGCTAAAAACAGATTTGTTTACTGTTACTGCCATAGCAACAGTAGACAAATCTGCACCAATCAGGAGGCAATGTTGAAAACAACCCTGGACCTTTCACATTGCCACCCTTCCCTTGTGATTATGAGGAGGCCTGGAAAACATGCACTGTAAGTGCATATTTAGGATCGTGGTTGAGAACCCCCAATCCATGGAATGGTGACCTGCCCATCTCAAAAAGTCAAGTCCACAAAAACTAATATGTATGATGAAACCGATGAAGAAATGATTGTAAGAAGCTTTAATAAATCTGGGCCAGTGTCTAATAAAGAGGAAGAACCTCCCCTCAAGCACTTAGGATTTATTGTTTACCTGTTAAGATAACAAGCCAAATGGTGTCCAGGCTCCCAGCAAAATAAACAAAGATCATCCAGACTACATTTCAATTTATGAGGCCTTATTTTGACATGTGGGTCTTGTGATTATGGACCTGATTCAGAGTTTTAGTGGATGTGCAAGGCGCATCCGCTAAAATGTGGTATTCAGAAGCAGTCAGAGCCTTAATTGCTCTTTTTTTTTTATTGCTTTGTTTTTTTGGAACAAAGCAAAAAGTTAACCCCTTCGAACCTAACCCCCCGGCGCCGCAACCAATGTAAATAAAGTACGGACCGACAGGGCATGCTGCCGCAAGAAGAACTACAAGCGCAAACCTGCCCATGAATGACAAGGCACGCTTGCGCTTGTAGTACTACTATCGGCAGCATGCCTGGCACTAAATCACAACACATGCCCATTTCTTAAAAAAAAACATACGAGCTTACATTAAAATCCTACTGTGTAGACGTGTTTTTGCTGAGCTCCGGCTGGAGGGCACTTAAAAAACCCCACAAACCCTATTATTAGGGGACATCTGCTGCTCAGCATCCTCCACCGACACCCCTGTACCCTACTGCCAACTTTCAAGCTAGTAGGCGGATTTGAAACCCCCGGAGCCTCTGGAGCCAGCGGCTCAGCCGCGCGCCGCGGCCCGCATCCAGCACGCTGCTGCCCACACACCGCATCCCATCAGCCCAAGTCACCTGGGCTTTCTAATACCAGCCGCCCGACGTGAGGATCGCCTGAGAGGCTCCGTGCCCTGCTCAAGCCTGCTGCCACACCAATCCAGCCGGCTACCGCTGCGACCTAAACAGCGCTGCCTCCCACGACGCGGACATTGGACCCCTGGCTGCCTCACAGCAACACACATAGAGGTGACTCACAAGCAAGCTCTGTCCGGTGCCTTGTTTAAAAACGGTCCTTAGAAGCGGGGTAAGTGAGGATCTGCCCTGGGGTGACACCCCCCCCCCCCCCCCCGTCGCCGCGCCGGGGGAAGATCCTGCAATGAACACCTAATTAAAGCAATGTGATCATTACATTCCTACTGTGACTCCCCATTAAGCCTCCGTGACTGCCCTGAATGCGAGTCAACTATTCTTATTCACTCTAAAATAGCTCATGGACCAATACCTCCATAAACTACGTTCTCAAACGCCGAAGCCTGCCTCAATGGTCCGTACTGACGGCACCTCCAGCCATTACTCTAGTGACTCTGATTACCCCTCACTACAATCGTCACAACATAAACGGAAAGCATCACACCCTCCAACAGCCAGTAAAATGAAGCCCTCCGAAATGGTGGCCATATTAGGCCCGCTCCTCGATGAAAAACTAGCAGGAATCAAAGATTCTTTAGACACTGCCCTCAACCAGATCAACCAACACGCGCAACAAATTGAATCTGTCGAACAAACAGTGTCAGGGCTAACAGATGACCTAAACAGTGCCAAACAAACTATCAACGAACAATCTACTCTCATCTCCACAATGGCCGACAAAATCGACGACCTTGAGAACAGAGGTCGCCGCAACAACTTGCGAATAATTGGAATCCCGGAATCAGTCAGAGGACCAGAGTTAATCCACTTACTATCCACCTGGCTCCCGGAGCAGGTTGCACTGGACCTTAAAGGTATGCCCCTGCTGATAGAGAGAGCACACAGGCTAGGCTCAGACACCAAAGGCGGCTCTACACGCCCCAGACCAGTCATTGTGCGAATTCTCAACTACGCTGATAAAGCAAAACTCTTGGACCACTACAAGCGCACCAAAACCGTCAGTTATAACGGTAATAAACTCCTCATCTTTCAGGACTTTTCTAGTACAGTTGCAGCCAAACGAAGGGAATACAACCCAGTCTGTAGGCACCTTATAGAACACAACATTCAATTCTCTCTACTATACCCAGCCAGACTGAGGGTTATAGAGAACGGCAAATCAGTTTTCTTTGAGTCTGCAGAGGATGCCAAAAGTCACTTCCAGATCACCCAGTCACAAAATACAACCTGATCATTCCAAGTCACGGAGATCCTCATTTCCAAGAACATGAGTTCACTCTCTAGTGCTTTACTACAGGGGATAGTCACAGTAGTTGTCGCTGACAGTCGCTACTAGTTTAGACAAGGGATGACCCCCAGAGGCATCCACATCTTTGTTATTGTTGTTCTGGTTCCTGTTTTAATTGCCAACATGCCATCCTGCCTGCCACAGTGGATCCATCCACCACTTGGACTGCCCTCTTCGGCCAGCCGGGGACGAAGGGGCACCTACCTCATTTTCAATCTAACTTGTTTAACCCTAGTCAAGGAAGGCATTGGATAACACACACACCACCAACAATTTAAATCAAGTGGACACCGACGGGTACACCCTGCGCCATTTCACCATCGTTTCCTGGAACGTGGAAGGACTTAACCACCCAGTAAAACGCAAGAAAGTCACGATGCACCTTAAAATTTACATCCACACATCGTCTTCTTACAAGAGACTCATTGGACTGCTTCCCATCCCAGTCTCCTGAAAGACTCCTGGATTTCTGAGTGTCTCTCTGCCTCTTACACTACCAAAAACGGGGGGTATCAATTGTGTTTAGCAAGTCCCTACAATATTGTATTAATAAACAGCTGAGTGATCCTGAGGGCCGCTACCTTATAGTTGTTGTAACCATAGCCAACGTTGAATATGTGTTAGTTAATATCTATGCGCCCAACCACACTCACTCCTCGTTTTTTTCTGACATTTTGCAGTTGATAGCTAGCAGGGATTGCTCGAACCTTATCGTAGGAGGAGACTTCAATGTGGTCAGCGATCCATCCATGGACCGGTCGGGGGTGAGTACCGTGCACACCTCCACGCACAACATCATTAACAACTTCACATCCCAACTAGGCCTAGTTGATCCATGGCGTCTATTTCACCCTCTCCATAGAGAGTACACCTTCTACTCACACCCACACAACACGCACTCCCGAATAGATTACTTCCTCATCCCCCAACATCTGTTTCCGAGAATTGAATCTACCACTATTAAGGACATTGTTGTCTCAGACCACGCCCCCATATCACTACAAATTAAATTACACACCCCTCTACGATTCTCCAGGAACTGGAGATTCCCCAGCTACTTAGCCCAATCCGAACTCTTTCGCCAGCATTTGAAGCAGACCTGGCACAACTATGTGGATGATAATATCGAGCATGTAGATCATTATACTCTCTTCTGGGAAACCTCTAAGGCGGTAACCAGGGGGCATATAATTTCGTATCTTCACACTAAAAACAAGGAATTCAATGACCGTGTGTCTGAGCTAAGTGGGGCCCTAACTGCAGCTTATAGAAAATTCAAGCATGATGCTACGCCAGATAATAGGGATGCTTACCTTAATCTTAAACAGATTTATGACAACTTACTCAATGAAAAAGCCCAAACTCACGTAAACTACCAGAAAAATAAATATCATAGATGGGGCAATAAGCCCGGTAGGTTAATGGCGAACTTGGTCAAAGGCCCCAGACACAAAACATGGATCCCCCTCATATGTCATAACTCCGCAAAACTATCAGACCCTATCCAAATATGTAATGCCTTTCAACAATTTTATGATCAGCTATACACTGCGGACGCAGATAATAAAGATGAAGGCATTCAATTCTTGCAAAACTCCCTAAGCTCTCACTTGAAGAGAGGACCACCTTAGATCAGCCATTCACAGAAGCAGAGGTGTTGACAGCCATCAAATCTCTCCCGTCAGGTAAAGCGCCTGGTACAGACGGCCTTAGTGCGGAATATTATAAACTCTTACAAGGCGAGATAGTCCCCACACTAACGACCCTCTACAATCACATACTATCCACTGGTAGTACCCCTTCCAGATTTAACGAGGCGCGAATAATAGTCTTACCTAAACCTGGTAAAAACCACACACAGTTAGACTCGTACAGGCCCATATCCCTCCTAAACCAAGACTTTAAACTCCTCACCAAAATCATGGCCACTAGGTTGCAAGAACTTATGCCAAAGCTCATTTCCCAGACCCAATTAGGCTTTGTCAAACACAGACACTCGGTAAGGGGTACAAGAGAAGCAATAGCGGCAATAACAAACGCCCACACACGCCAAATAAAAGATAGTATTGTGATCAATTTGGATGCTGAAAAGGCGTTCGATAAAATCGCCTGGCCCCATTTGACAAGACTCTTACAATTTCAGCATTTTGGTCCCATATTCCGTAACCTAATACACACAATTTATCATCAGCCCACAGCCCATGTCACAGTTAACAATATAAACTCGCCTAATTTCACATTACATAGGGGAACTAGGCAGGGATGCCCGCTCTCTCCCCTACTTTTTAACCTCGCCCTAGACCCACTGCTCCGTCGCCTAACCCTTCTCCCGGAATTTCGCGGCATCCCAGTGGGCACAAGGGAAGTCAAAACTATAGCCTTTGCAGACGACGTCCTTCTTCTCACGTCCAATCCAAGACAGTCGGTACCAGCCATAACATCCATTATCTCCACCTTTTCCACATTTGCTGGCTATACCATTAATTATGGAAAGTCAGAAGCCATGGCGATTTTCGAGCAGGCAAAGTTGGGCTGGCGACACTCGTTTCTATTCCATTGGACCCAAGGGAGCATTACATTTTTAGGTATTACCCTCCCAGCCTACCCCCCAGCTCTATATGTGACCAATATAACACCCGTAATAAATCAAATCAAAATTGAGCTAGGCCTTTGGCATAACATACTTCTTAACTTCCTGGGCAGATGCCACTTGTTTAAAATGGCCAGCTTCCCTAAACTCTTATATATTCTCCAAATGACTCCCATATTATTACGCAGAACAGACATTCAACTGCTCAACAAATATTTAACAACATTCATATGGGAGAGGAAAAAAGCCAAAATCAGTCTAGCCAAATTGCAACAGCATAAATCAAGTGGTGGAATCAATTTACCAAACATAAAGTATTACAATATCGCATGCCTGTTGCGACATGCAATTGACTGGCTTCGTGGGGAAACCACCTATACTGATTCTATCTTAGAGGCCCAGTTGTGCACCCCTTACTTGCTGGCATACATACTGCATGCCCCACCCGCACTTCTCAATTCGCTCCAGATAGACAATGTTTTGCTCACTTCCACTTGCAAAGCCTGGAGGCTAGTTAGGAAAAATAAAGGCCTAAACTCCACCACCTCCACCTTTATCCCCTTCCTAGGGAACCCAAAGTTCCAGGATGGAAAAGCTGCACACCCTTTCACAAAATGGGTTACCATAAGTATCGGCTGCGTACGCAATATCTTAAACAGCTCCCATAACCCATATACTTTTCCGGAAGCCAAAACCAAGTTTGCCGTACCAACCCATCATGCACTCCAATATGCTCAAATTTGTCATTACGCACAATCGGTTCTACGCCTATTAGCACCACACGACATAACCAATGTCTTTGATTCTCTGGTTGTGAAGGGCACTAATTCTATTTCAGCAATTTACGCAACTATAAAGCCAGAAATTGTGCCCGACACAGACCTCAAGAGTGTCGTTAATTGGGTCTCCCACATCCCTAACCTGACCCCATCAGACATTCTATCCTCATTTACAACGTCCCTAAACATTCAATCAGCAAGCTCCTACCAAGAAATGGCCTATAAGATACTACACCAATCGTATTTGTCACCCAAGAGAAGACAACAAATTGGCCTTTCAGTGGAAGCAAACTGCCCCAAATGTAAAACCCCGAACGCAGACTTATTCCACTGTCTATGGTTGTGCCAGTCCATACAATCATTTTGGAAAGAACTAGCATCATATGGAAGTAACCTATTAGGCAAGCCCCTTACCCCTACCCCTCAATGGGCTGTATTTGGGTGCCTCACTGGTCAGACAAAAATCCCTAGTGAAGATGCGAAGTTTGCCTCAAAAATCCCTAGATGCGAGGTTTGCCTCTATACTTGCCGCTGTGGGAAAGAAAGCAATCCTACAAAATTGGATATCCGATACAAAGCCAGCAATTGAGCTAGCCACATCAAGACTTCTTTTCTTATTTACCATGGACTGGCTGGAAGCATCGCTCAATAAGGAGCTGTTGGCGCCGGGTCTGTTTCAATGCTGGGGTCCTTACATCCATTCACTCCAGCAACTCACCAAGCAGGCCCTACTCCAATGTTTCCAAACCACCTCTTGGTACTCTCGTCAACTCCTAGCCAATATAACACCCATCGTCATATAGCTTTGATTGATACACCCACTATCCTGACACCATCTGCTTTACTCCCAAATAACTAATCCGCATCTGCCAGCACCCTTGCACAGGACACGACACGCACACACATCCACTTGATCAATTAAAAAGCTGCCGTACATAACGCAAACTGCTCGCCTAGCCATGGATGGATCGCTGACTTGTTGGGCGGACACAGCCCAATTGGCAATATTGTTTACTACTGTTATTAGGTTTTTGGTTTGGTTGCACAAGGGGGGGGGGGTTTAGTTAGTTACCAATACAAAAGTGGGGCTTGGAGTGAACAAACTTATAGGCAGTTGCTATATACTAATTCTTTTGTCTAATTTTTGCCATCTTTCACGATTGCCTGTATAACTGTCTTTAAATCTCATATTTGTAACAATGCCTCAATAAAAATATTTTGAAAAAAAAAAAAAACATACTGCGCCCTCTTCAAAAATACGTATAATATGTAAACGTCCATGTGCCCCCAAATAATTTAAAGTAATAAAATAGTGCCAATACCCGTCCTCTTCTTAAAAGAAAAGTACAGTCCTCACATAAAAAAATGTCTACATGTCCCCCTCAAAAATCTAAAGCAATAAAATAAATGCAAAATCCCTGTCCCCTTCTTTAAAAAAATAATACAGTTCCCACATAATTAAAATAATAAAAATTGCCACATGAGCCCCTCAAAATAAATATATAAAAAATTACCATAAGATGGCCCACAAATAAATAAAAAAATACTTACCTGCTCTGATGGGGGGTCCAGTCTTGTAAGCTTTTAATCTAGGGTGGACCCTGTAGAGACAAAGCAAACTATGTCCTGCACGCAGGACATCCCGGCGCTAATGACAGTTCAACTGTCATTGGGGTATTCTTATACCCTCTGCCAGCATGAGAATTTTTCCAAATATCATGATGTAGATCGTTATTTCCCACGCTGGCAGAGGGTATAAGTATACCCCAATGACAGTAGAACTGTTATTAGCGCTGGTAAATGAGGGATACATGTGCCAATTTTTATTATTTTAATGATATGGGCACTGTATTAATTTTTAAAGAATAGGACAGGGATCTTGCATTTATTTTATTTCTTTAGACTTTTGAGGGGCACATGTGGCTATATATTTTATTTTTTTATGTGGGCACTGTACTTTTTGTTTTTAAGAAAGGGAAGGGTATTGACAGTATTTTATTACTTTAAATTATTAGGGGGCACGTGGATGTTTAAAAAGTATTTTTGTAGAGGGCACAGTATGGTTATTTTTTAAAAGGACTGTGCATGTAACCCTATTTGGCGCCGTGGGCACTGGATAGCAGGGCATGCTGCAGATAGTAGTACTTGTGCCTAGTACTAATGCCTTGTCATTCATGGACATGCTTGCACTTGTAGTTCTACTTGCGGCAGCATGCCATATTGGGCCGTACTTTATTTATTTACATAGGTTGTGGCGGCGGGGCAAGGGGTTAATGTTTTACTAAAACGGTTTTGTTTTTTTTGTTTTGTTTTTTTTTTTAAACTAACTTACTTTTTTTTTCAGCTCCAGTGAGGTGCGCCTCACTGGCTTTGTTAAGCAGCCAGCGGACCGCAGTGGAATCAGTATTTAAATGAGAAAAGCGACCCTTTTCTCATTTAAATATTATTCCACAGGCACAGCCCGGTCGGATGCGAACACAGTCGGATGGGTACTCTTGCGCCCATCTTTCTGTGCGCGCTCCCAATCTGGGCATGCACAGTGGACATTTTGGCTATGCTTCCGTCTAAATAAAATACGGAAGCACAGCTCTGGATCAGGGCCTATATGTTATCACCAACATGTCCTATGACACCCAATTATGGTAGCTATATTTAACTATACCAAGCTGGTATTTAATAAGACATTTGTTTTGTCCAGCCACAATGCTGCAAGAGATTTGTGGTTCTATTAAATATGATCAAATACACAGCAATTACTTTAATTTTTATTAGGAGCACCGCATGAGAAATTTCCAAATTTACTAACATAACTTGGTGGCACATTTCTGTGTCCGTAAAACTAGGAAAAATTTGTATGGATGAGCCCAATGTTAAAAAAAAAAAAAAGTATCCAGTGGTCTTGTATATAGTTTACCAACTTAAGATATATACAGTGAAGATCAAATGCTACTATAAAAAAAGTAAAAGTCAAGCAATTTTACAATGTACCACTTTTTTCACAACTCCACCCTTTATATTTATATGATGCAAGTTTTACCATGTGGTTTCCTTTAATGCCCTAATCTGCACTTTCACATTTGCAAAGAACTTGTAGGCTGCAACATCCATTCAAATTCTTAGTTTTCTTCTCTGAAGATGTTTTTTACTTGTACTCTCTGTGCTATAATGGTCTTTTTCCCAGGAATAATCTTTGCAAGCTCTGAAATGGTGACTATTCATTTATTCTATGTCATTTTCTGTACTGTCTCACCTGTAGTTTTCCATATCTTTACTGATGTATAGTTACTAAACACGAGAACTACTTTAATATGTGTTCTAATTCTACATCTTTTTTTATTTCTTCTATTTATGCACCTATTAATGTAAATATATATTATGCAAATATATTTATATTTCAATGATATTTTCTTTCAGGTACAATTTGCAAACTTTATCCAGCAGTTTAACAGAAGCTACAAAAGCCTTGAAGGTATGCTATGTAGAGACCTATTATTCCAGTTTCTAAAGATATATTAGGGTTATTGAAAAACAAATCACTTTTGACCCTTAACAGAAGCTAAATAGGAGGGATGCCGATAAGCAAATAATCAATAATAATAATTATAATAATTTATAAGCAGGATCTTAAAAAAATGTGGATTTATTTTTGTTTTCTACTCTGCTAAAGTAGTTCTCTTTTCTATATAATGCTTACCTAATAATTGTATTATTGTTTGGTATTCTGCTATGTAAACAGAATTTCTACACCATTTAAAAAAAAATAATAATAATAATTAGATTTTAGCAATATTTTTAGCAAATTTATTTACTGAGTAGGTTTTAAGAAGTTCCAGTAGTTTTGACGTTTGTCTGGATTGCCATTTAGTGATCTTGGATTAGGATTAAACCTGCACTGCCTGACAAGTATGGAAAGTGTCTCTATCAAAAAAGATGAATATTATGTGTTTTAAAAAATATATAATGTCTATATAGTATTATAATGTATTATGTGTTTTATACTACTGACAAATGTCATTCAAATAAAACACAACAATCTTGATCACCAATCAACACTGATGCTGCATATTAATGTGACATGCTACGTTTAGCCTGAGACCACATGTAAAAACAGTAGAATGCTGCATAGGCACCAGACTACAAGTGCAAGGAGAGTTTCTGCTCTGTGAGAAGGCATACAGCCTTTCCCCCCCAGAAGAAGGTTTTTTTTTGTAAGAAATATATTTTTATGCTTCTTACCACAGTTATAATTCCCCTTCTCATCATAGTAATGTTGAGCAATTCATCAGTGGTTTAGTCTACAGAGACAATTAATCACTTGATGAAGATAAAGAATCCAGACACAAAAGCTCCTAAACAATGACAATCAAAAATTAAATGAGAGATTTCATGCAAAATAAGAAGCAAATTAGTCATAGGATAAAAGTCAGTGTGATGGGATATGGAAAGTAACACCTTGGTGTTCACTGCCTACAGAAAAATTCAACTCTGTAAAAATTCAATTGTGTGGGGTTTTTTTTTTAAGTTCCACTGGTTTTAACAGGTTTATAAACCAATATCAAAAAGTAACTGACAATGGATGAAATTTAAGTTATTTATCAAGATGAGTACACCCTCAAGGAACATCTGGCGATTGTGGTTTTTTTGTTTATTGCGCTGATCATACAATATCTCAGACATCTTACTAGTGTGCACTGTCCCATGGTGCTGTAGAATTGTCTGAAACAGCATCACATCGTAGGATTTGATTTTTGAAACAGGCTAATTTTTGCCTTCAGCGATGTCCCAATGTCTGGAGAAAACTTCAGTGTGTACTGATATCCAGTCTTCACAGCTATGATTCCCATTCATTTTTCTGCATCATGCCACTTTTGTGGGTGACCATATCATTACCGTAGAGGTTTATGGCAACGGTTTCTAAAATATCCACTGGAAAAAAGAGAGCAGTGTGTTCAGGGGCATTGTTGTGCTGGTCAGGGCTAAAAACATTCTAGTTTTACAAATTGGGAGTAGAAACTTAAGTGTGTATGCATTTTTATGGTTATCTAGTGCTTCTTTTGTAAAAGCTCTCAAGGGTCCTCAGTGCCATATTTCAGCAGTCCTGGCATATGTTTACCTGGTGCAGGAACTCTTTTTGTTGTAGCACTGGAGTAAGAGCTAAAAAGGACTGGAGAGTACTATAATGGTGTATATAGTAAACTGGGAACGTGACTGTGGGGTATATGAAGAACTTTTGAAATACAGTATGGCAAGTATATTATACAAAAAGTTTGGATTACTCTCACCATGCATCTTCAAGTGATCAGCATTTAGCATTTCAAGTGTAAAGTCTCTGTGATGGAGTAGAGTGCCCGGTGTTGAGCCTTGAACTACATAGATGTGGCCAAGGTAATAAGATGCTTTTTAGCAAAAATGGGCATTTAAAAAAAAATAGTTTATGACTTAGAAGAAACTGTGAGACATAGATAGATATAGTGGTGTCTATAATGACAGGAGCTGTCACAATACCAGCCCATGCTGGGAGGTATGCTCAATAAGAATATTTTTCTGTAGTCTACATTTCATAAAGCATTAATGGAACATAGTAAGACTCACTCTTATATCTGCAACACTGTGTGGACTTCAATGCCATGTTCTCAATTTCTCTCCTATGTAATAACTGACTTATTTTTAAGTCAATAAAATGTAAAACAAAGGATATTTGATTGTTGTATGGATCATGTGATGATCTACAGGTGATTAAAGAGCCAGACTTAAGATTAGATTTCAGCTGGCTAGAAATGCTCCGATCATGTCCAAGTCACTTTCATATTGTTTTAACCATTCTACTTTCCATTTGAACAGAGTTTCACTATCGATTCTCTGTTTTTTCCAATAATCTGAAGCAAGCCAACCGCTTACAAAGAGAAGAACTAGGGACAGCGGAGTATGGCATCACTAAATTTAGTGATCTCACAGGTGGGTATGAAGGTCTAAATGCTTTGGAGAGTATTATGTTTTGTGTGCAGATATTCCTATAGGACATCTTAAATGAAAGGCTTCCTCCTCAGGCAGTGGTTCCATCCAGCTTTACACCCAGTCCTGCCCATCCAGACTCAGGCCCCACCTCTTTCCTATGGGGGCTATGGCTGACACCTTCCGTCCTTGTTTGTGAGCATAGATTCTGTACATGGGATATTTCTTATATTAAAATCTGTTTGGTTTGAATAATTATTCAAATTCCAGAACCATCATATGATTCACACATTCAGACAGGATTAAATATGCTGGCATAGAGCTTGAATGAACCAAGAGTTTTTGGGTCATTTACAGTTTTATGAAGGACTTGACCAGCAATAATTGGTAGTATGGCACTGGCTGTGTATTTAGTATTCCTATGCTATGTTGTATATTCTGATTATAATCTGTAATTTCTCAATAGCTGAAGAATTTAAGAGTTATGGTTTAAATTCCAATGTTGTCCTGGATTTACCCATTCTTAAAGAAGCAACAACAGCAACTCCATTTCCAGATCACCGTGATTGGAGAACAAGAGGAGTCATTTCACGTGTAAAAAATCAGGTAAAAAATACATGGCCCATAATAACAATCTTTACACAGCATCAGCTCTTATCAATATAACTCACTATTAATAAATGAGGTGGAGAAAATAATTGTCCCCACCACTTTGTAAGATGTGCCATTTAACACCAACAAAATTGTCCAAAAGCACTTGACTGCACAAAAGATCTAACCACTCCTGGGGCCAGGGGCAGATGCAGACTTTTCTTTTAGGGGATGGCGGTTTGCTATGATGTCCTGACTCCTCTCCTCTCCATTCCTGACTCCTCCCCTCCAAATCGCTGACAGAAGCCTGGATGAGGGACCTGGTTGTCATGGTCACCTTCTCCTGTGATTATAGTGACTGGCGGCACTGTCAGGGTTGCAGGAATCTGACTGCTGTGCTGGGCTGATCTTATTAGGATGATGCCGACTAAGTTTAGCATCTCAAGTAACATATACACATGTGTCTTAATGTTTCTAAACTTTTCTGCTTTCATTTATGCACATTCCTGTACTTTTAGACAGCAGTATTGTTACTTAGCACACATAGTCCCATTTTATATTTGAATAGTTAATGGTTCTTTACATTTCCATTTGCTATATTTTCCAGGGACCATGTAACTCATGTTGGGCTTTTGCTGTTGTTGGGAACATTGAGGCAGAGTGGGGGATTCGAGGATGTCCAAAGAACTTATCAGTGCAACGTGAGTGTCATTCTGTGTTGTCCATACTAACCTTTATATAGTAGAAGAAGGAAGTGTGTCAAGTTGTATGAAAAGTAAACAATGAACACTGTTTTAATGGAGGGTTTCGGCTAATGTTCCAGTATGTCCAGGAAGTCTTCTAACTTGTTGTAATAGTTCTTTGGTAGAAGAGTGTTGACTGGTCCTGGTAATCATACCGAATCACATGTACACACTATACCAATTTACCACCTTCCATTCTGTGTTTGTACTGTTTGTGGGCTTGTCTGGGAGCAGCAGCTGAGAGGGGGTGTTGTTCCACAACAGCTATTTTGGAGACTTTAAGGGGTGTCTCCTGAGGTATGTTGGCTCTCAATCTAAAACATATATATATATGACCCAACATCTCTTTGTTAGAGTTAGGACCACCATATGTAGAAAGGCCTTGATGGTGGCTTGTTGCTAATCATATATTTGCAAATATGTGTAACGGACATTTCTGTGTTTTATTTTACAGATAGAACGGTATAGTCTGTTATTGGTTAATGGCAGTGTTGCTGGGGCATTTTCTTTCCTTTGTTTCTGTGGCTAGCAGATTAACCCCGGCCTTTCATGCACCTGTTTGCAGTTACCTATAAATTGATTGAGCAACTTCCATTCTGTGTTTGTACAATTTACCAGCAGACCTGAGATCATCTCTCCTAATCATCTGCTATAAGAGCTGACTCTGTACATATTGTACAGATATCTGCCTAGACTGCAAAAAATACTGCCAGAAAAGTCGGAAAGATAGTTGTACTTGCGTGTCCAGCATTATAACATTGGTGATCAGGATTTTCACCTGTCTTATCACAACTGTGGGAGAACACACACTCTTGTGATAATGGAGCGAATTGTCATAAATCGTATTATCGTCTGTACAGCCTGTTAGCTGACATACCGTGTTATCACTACAAAGAAAAATGAGCAGCATGATCACTTCTGTTTCCTATTTTGCATCACATACATGACTACCCTCTGAATAAGTGTCAGTTTATTAAAAAGTGCTCACTCTCTAGCAGACCATTAGCATCACTAAACTTATGTTATTACTGTTCTTACATATTTCATTTTCCTGTCACAATCATCATTTTAGATTTTCAGACTTTTTCCTCTTAGATTCAGTGATTTTCTTATGCTCTGTATTTTCTTTGCAGAGGTCATTGACTGTGGTCCATGTGATAATGGTTGCAAAGGAGGTTTCCCTTGGGATGCATATATAACTGTTCTACAGCAAGGTAAAAAAAAATCAGTATATACAGTCATCACAACTTCACCTGGATAGTGTCCAAGTCACAGGAGAGAATTGTTATTTATAAAAATTGTGTACAAGAAATTGGTAATTGCGTCCGCAGGTGCCATCTGACAGGGTTCCAGGTTCGCCCAGGTCTGCTCTACTTCAGACATCCATCTCTGCATACCACTAGCTCTCTACTGCACTCAGCTGCATCTCAGCTCAAGCACCAGCATCTGTATGCATTCTAGAATTATCCATTAGTGCAGGCAAAGTTGGATTCAGTCACCTGATCCCCATAGTTCAATCACAGTCACTCAACAGAAGCAAGGAATCCTCTATTAAACTTTCTGGCACAGTCCCAGCGAGGGCTGATGGGCACAGTGGGAAGTTGCCCAGGGCCCCACAGTCTCTAGGGGCCTTTAAACACTGCTGGCGGGAAGCCAGGGCTGTCAGTCTGAAAATTATTTGACTGCACTGTGTTCTGCCACACTGACTTCCAGCTGGCCAAACATATATACAGTATATGGGTCAGAAGGCTGGACACACATAAGGAGGTAGTAGAAGGCTTGACACATACGGAGGGGGCAAAAAATTGGACACACATAAGGAGGGTGCAGAAAACTGCACACACACATAAGGAGGTAGTAGAATGCTTGACACATATGGAGGGGCAGAAAACTGCACACACATAAGGAGGTAATAGAAGGCTTGACACATATGGAGGGGGCAGAAAATTGGACACACATAAGGAGGGAGTAGAAGGCTTGACATATATGGAGGGGGCAGAAAATTGGACACAGATAAGGAGGGAGTAGAAGGCTTGACACATATGGAGGGAGCAGAAAACTGCACACACATAAGGAGGGAGTAGAATGCTTGACACATATGGAGGGGGCAGAAAACTGCATACAAATAAGGAGGGAGTAGTAGGCTTGACACATATGGAGAGGGCCGAAAATTGGACACACATATGGAAGAGGCAGAAAACTGCACATACATGTGGAGGAGGCAGAAGGCTGGACAAGTAGTGGACAGAAAGGCTGTGTGATGAATTATCATTTATATGTTATAATGTTTGTGTTTTTCAAGGCTTATAATGTTCAAACGTTTGTTACATTTTTATTCCTGTGAATTGGTTGAAAGGGGCCCCTGTGCATCGTTTTGTCCAGGGCCCTTAAATGTTGTTAAGACTGCCCTGGTCCCATCTGTGCCAGTACTGTGTGTTTGTTGCTGGTTCCTGTGTCTCCTTGTGGAAACCAAGATTTTCCCCTCTTTCTTCTACAGCCAAGTGCATCTCCATTGCATTCCCAATCTGCATCCAGCAAGTCTCCTTTGTAGTTCCAATCTGCATCCAGCAAATCTCCTTTACAGTTCCAGTCTGTATCCAGAAAGTTTCCTTTGTAGTGCTAGCCAACATCAACAACTCATCATAGTAAACATCAATACAGTTCAGTCTGCTTGTGTGAACCTAGCATACTCCAAATTAGCTTTATCTTCTAATATTGCTGCTCAGACTGTTGTGGCAATCATTTGTGTTACCGCTCCTCATTCCATGCACTTCACAACCTCACCGCACTTTTGTATGTGCCAGCATAACACCACGCACCTTCTTTTGCAGTTCCCTCTGCGGCAAGCAGAGTATACCACTCCTACAGCTATCAACACTCCATTCCTTTCAGGGCCGGATTACTCGCTAGGCATCTTAGGTGAGCGCCTATGGCTTGAAAACCGGTCCTGGATTTAGGTGCAGCGGGAGCTGCACTGAGGTTTTTCTCCGTTACGAGCTCGGCTATTATTGGCTTTGGGCCCGCCTCCCCGGTTCCCAGTAATGCACTGGGTGACGTCATGACGTCACGCCAGTGCTGGACCCCGCCGTCCGCACTGAATATACGTCAGCCTAAGCACTGCGTTTCTTAGGGAAAAGCGCAGGGCCCGGCTAAGAGAGGTATTGTGGATTTGTGGTGGCTGGCTGTGTGTGACGCGAAAGAACTGGAGAGGACTCACTGAAGCGGAGCATCGGGGAGTAAATAACAGGTAAACAGTTATTTTTAGATTTCTTTTTTTATTAGATGCCAGTGCTGGGTAGTTGGAACTTGGCACCGATATATTTATAAGGAATTTGGGTGTGGGTGTGTGTTTTTCTGGTTTTTGTTTTGTTGAGTTACATTAGTCTATCTATCTATCTATCTATCTATCTATCTATCTATCTATCTATCTATCTATCTATCTATCTATCATAAGAATATTGTAAAAGTATCTAGCAGAGGTGTTACAATATATACAATAAAATAGTCTTTCTAGTTTTCTATTTTTTTAGTGACAGAAAAAATACAATAGTAGGCAAAATCATGTAATATTGTAAACCTTGTTTCCAATGTTATAAAAACTATAAACACAGACACATCAATTTACCCTGACACTTATGTAATGATTTTTGTTCTAATGTGCTCCCCAGCCATCCAGAATCATTGATTTTCCAATGAAGTTTCTCCAAATCTGTTTTTCAAGAATGTTCTATATTACCAGAAACTAACAGCTAAAAACTATAAATTAATACCGACTACTTCCCAATTGTAGCTATACAAAAATCTTAACAACCAACTTGAAGACTCAGTATTTGAGTCATTTCCAAGACACTTGAAAGTAAATTTTGTTTGCTCAGAATGCCCAACTGTTAGAACACAATAAAAACTGCAATTTATTTTGATCTGTTCAATATTGAAAAAGTATGAATAAGCAGACCTTGAAGATACACAAGCTCTCCATGCACTGAAATGATTTCCTAACAACTATGTTATTTCAAAATAATTTACACTCTTGTTTGCTTTATGTCAAGTAATCTGTTTACAAGTCAACATTTCATACAACCAATTTAAATAATTAAATGAGTTTGTACCTTGTACAAAACCTTACAATGGTCATCAACAAAACATTTTTCAATTGCAATAAAATCACATACAGTTTCATACATATTCTTACCTTGTCTAAGATATCAATTTAAGTGGTTACAACGTTGCTGAACATTAACATTAACAGTTATACTTAATGTGAAAGTTAATAAATGTGGCATACTATTTGTCGCCACTAGATAACTCATCCTTCATCATTAATTTCACAATATATTCACAACTAAGTTAACAAGGATGTATGCTGCAACAGGACTCAATTTAAATTTCACTCTTTACATCTGTATATTCATACAGATGAATTAATCTTCTCCCTTTATCAATGTCTAAAGATCTTGAGTTTCCCCAAAATATTAATTACTTAAATTGTCTATCACTTTTACACAATCCCATAAAAAATAAATAAGTAAACATGTGATGATATTTTGTAAGGGTTAATCTAAATACATGTGATACATAAAATAAGTCTCTGGAAAATCTAAGCTTCTATTAATTTAAATATATGATATTAACTGTATAGTACATTAAACACTGCATAGCTATATAGCTAATATGAAAAACAAAATAGTCATTCTCTCCTCTTGCTATGCTAAAAAAAATATATTTTAGTCTTAGCTACTGGTCAGTATTATTAATATCATTAATTCCATACCTCCTGTTTTGTCACAGTATTTAGGTCTTCTTTTTGAGGAAGATTATTAGACTACCTCATGCAAAACATGAAATGTATTTGTCTACCCAAGACATGGGACTGGATCTATAAATCCACTGCCACTGCAATGGTAACACCTTGGAGTTCCAATTCTAAGTTCCATACATGTGAGTGAATGTACAGCACTTGTGTACTTAGGACCCTACCTTAATTTATACGCACCGACCCCACAGAAAATGGGGCTGATGTGTAATAAAGAATTGTATATAAGGGCTTAGCCAAGTACTTACTGTATGATTAAATAGCTCACCCCTTCCACCATGTGTCCACACTGAACGCATGTCCGGTCGTCCAGCCCCATTACAGGAAACGCTTCCAGCACATAAGCATCAGGATCTGTGCTAGAACCCTGTACTGCATGCATATGTAATATTGTAATGTGGATGGTTGTCGCACGCAAAGTACAGAAAATGCCCACATTACCTAATTCTGGATAGAGTCTGAAGATACTAAGTGGTCTATTTACAAAGATCATTTTAATGCGATTGTACCAGTTTTCACTTCAAAACTGGCACTATCGCATTAAAATGAATTGTTTAAGATTTACAAACAGACGGAGCTGAGTTTTACACTCCGTTCCCGGCGTAAGACTAATGCCAGCTCAGGCTGGCATTAGGGGTAAGTATTCCAGCGATGTCCCCATATACCCCTCTTTTCCTCCCCCCTAACTGCTGTTATTAGGGGGAGGAAAAGGGGGTATATATGGAGAGACCGCCAGAATACATAAGAATATTATCTTAGTAAAAATAAAAAAATTATAAAAAATAAAAAAATTGTAAAAACTCACCTGCCCGGGCGACCTGTCCGACTGCAGGTGTCCAAGTTCTGGCATGAATACAGGGGGCAGTATTTCTCATGTCAGTACTTGAAATTTTCAAAGTCCTGAATGAGAGTTACTGCACATGTGCAGTACTTCATTCAAGCATCGCATGAATGAGAAGTCCTGCGGTGACCTGGCAGATCATCACGGGACCTTGCAGGAGGGGTAAGTATTCGTAAATACTGTGAACGAAGCTGCTGTTGTTTTGAAAAGATTGGAAGTACAGGAACTGAGAGAAGGCGTTCCTGGTCCAATGGTTATAAAATATAGACGTGGTATGGTAAGTATAAAACATTTCTAAATGTCATTTCTCATGTAAGGGACTTACACTCTGTCCTTAAACTCATTTGGTGTATTTATTATGGTGAAAAGAAAACAAGAATCATATAGGTGTGTATGCTGTGTTCTTCAATTCTGCTTAGCTAGGAAATGCGGTAGAAATGTATTAAAATAAATGAAAAAATGGTCTGCAATTTCTATTTGCAAAATATTGACATCCGTGACTACAATAGGATACATTTAATTCCAAAGTATATGACCCTATATCTATACACATAACACGGCAATGTACAGGTTTAACAATGGTGTTGCAACATTACAAAGAGGTTGTGCTTACACTTATCACAAAAGGTCACACCGGCTTGCAAAGCAATATAAAAACTGACTTATACTTTGCAAAAATTTACAGCACATCACTGCCTTTGATAAATTGTTCCTGCTGTGCTTACTGGCAGCTTGTGTCAAGGAAAAACTAAAACCAGTCATGAGAAACAAAAAGAAAATCTTACCACCACTTTAGGGTCTAGTTTTAATAGTTATATTTGACCTTTAGAGAGTGCCTTAGCTGATTTCTGCTTTGGTACAGTATTTGCTAGTTCTATTTTCAGTTGTCGGTGTACAAAAGAAACTGATTCAAAAGGCTGAGAAATAACACAGAGAGAATTGAGATAGAAAGGGCTCAAGATGTTCCCTGAGTACAAATGAGCATCTGCGTGCAAAAAGAAAATAACTGCAAAGATTTTTTTTCTTTCATTTTCCGGGATGTGTCACGATGAGAAAAATGATACCGATAAAGCTTGAGCAGAGATGTTGGTAAAGAATGTCCTGTCTGCATCATTGTACTGTTAGCCTGGGGACATTTTTAATTAGGATGAGATTGCAGTTCTTTTCCAGGGACTGCCAGACTACATGCTGACTTTGAATGCACAAGCCTTGCTGGTTAAGGTCTTCACATAGGTTAGGGGGAAATGTTAGTTTACATGAAAAATTGCAGGAATATTCAAATGCACAGGGATAACACAGCTTTGTGACAACATAAAAAATAATGCTAAAAAATAATACAATAATTGGAAATATACCCCAAAATAGCATCAATAAACAGTACGCAAACTTTATCTGGTGAGTTAGACTTAGAAAGGAAAACAAAAAAGATTAAAAAAAATCAATATAATGAAGTCATTTAGTCAATGTCCATATGATGTTCACTTTTCTCTTCAGACTCAAATTTCCACTGGAGTTAATTTACCAAAACTACATTCTATTTTATTTCAGTAATCTTAGTCCATAAAAGGACATTTAGGGCCAGATTTACTAAGCTGTAGGTTTGGAAAAGTGGAGATGTTGACCATATCAACCAATTAGATTCTAGCTGACATTATTTAGTATGAAATAGGAAAGTGAGAGCGAAAATCTGATTGGTTGCTATGGGCAACATCTCCACTTTTCCAAACTCACAGTTTAGTAAATCTGGCCCTTAGTTTATTTCCTGCTCCATGAAACTTGTGTGCCTTAATCTTAGTTATTTACATTATATACAATCAGTCCACATAACTCATATCATAAAAAAGGACCTATGTTCCCTGGAAATTTACATTTGAGCAAATCTAGGTAGTGCTTTCACAATCAATTTACATTGTACATGGCCCACAAAGTGCTGTATTACATTTACATTTGCAATTAATGTGCTAACATTTTTGCTTGCTTTCAGTAAGCTGAACAGCCCCAAATATCCTCGGTAAATCTGTAATTCTATAAGTAAGTGACTGAGGGCCAGATCCAGAGATACGCTGGGCCGCTGTCTGTAAGTACGGCCAGCGTAGCTCTGGTGCAATCCCCATGTGGCCGGCGTAATTACAGTCTACCCTATCTTCAGCCGGAGTAACAGTCTGTAATTACGCCATCCACCGTATCGT
>WWET01001201.1:214378-224727 GCA_011038615.1 Limnodynastes dumerilii
GTGAGGGAGCTTCAATTTAGGTCTGCACCTACTTATAACCTTCGCATCTTTGACTCAGGACCTCTGGCTCAGGTAGAGGGGTCCCTCACTTGTAGCACCCAATGATTTCTCAAAAGTTGTACAAAAATCTCAGCTCAATTTCTCTATTTGTCTGCAGAATTAACAGGTATCATATGCCATGTTGTTCCTGGTTCATCGCCAGTTGGAGAGTTGAGGACTGAATCTTTTGCTGTGTTTCTCCCCTTTTTTTTTTAGAATTTTAATCATCATCTTTCAACTGTTTTACCAAACTTCTTCCAACTAGCACTCCAGCACTACAAGTCCAAGCCAGCCTGCACTGTATGTGTACAGATCAGCTAGCACTCCAGCACTACAAGTCCAAGCCAGCCTGCACTACAGCAATACAAGTCCAAGCCAGCCTGCACTGTGTATGTACAGATCAGCTAGCGCTCCAGCACTACAAGTCCAAGCCAGCCTGCACAGTATGTGTACGCTACACTATTACAAAGTGTTATGTGGAATTAATCTGGAAATTGAACTATTTACAAACAAAGGCTACTGTTTGAAAGAAAATTATCTATTGAGATCTCCAGGCTGACTTTATTCAAGCTATTGTCCAACCCGATTTGAACAAACATTTAGGATCTACTTCTATATTTTTAATTAGGTTATATAATGAACTAGTTTTTGTTGGTAGAGTGAGAGTCTACCATTGGGACTGTGCAATAATTTATTTGTAGATCTATTATTGTTATATTTGTATATTCAATGTGTCTCGAGTCGTGTATATCTGGAACCAGATTTGTTTCCCTCCTAGAAAGACCCAGAAGCTCTCATGGACTATTTTTTTAGAGGTAGAGAGGAGACTCACCTCCCCAAACCGCAATCCCCCATACACACAAGAAATTGTGCAACCACCCACACTAAAAAGAAAAATGAGATCGGACGAAAGCGAGGAGGACATAAGATTAGGAGCCAGACCAAAAACCAAAAAATAGATGTTAAACGAGAAGGTATTCAGTTCTGCATCTCTCTCCAATGCCCACATTTCCCTTTTAAATAAGGGACTGAAATTTGCCCCAAATAGTTCCATTGATAAATTCCACACCTGTATGGACGTCCATAAATTTTCCTGTAACCTCACTCTAAAAAAGTTTTTTCTCAGCCAAAAATTCACGCAAATTAATAACGCAAGCTCAACTACCGACAGCACGAGTCTCACGCCAGACACATTCACACATACTCACCTGAAACCAAAATCATCATTCTTCCCTGCCCACCTAAAAGGTCCATATATTGAAACTTTTGTAAAAATTGTGGAAAAGGATATCAACAACCTCCCCACATTTGAATCCATCCACCCTAAAAATAACCTCAACAAGGCGGAAAAGTGGGCCCTCAAAGACCTTAAGAAAAATAAGGACATAGGTCTGGATCCAGACCTAGTTAAGTACTTGAACTTAGTTACTCCTGGGCTAAACCATGTTGATATCAGGGGGAGTCAAGTTAATTGTATTCTTTGCATGCAGGGATAAATCTTTGAATTGCTTACTGCACAGATACTGACCAGCTTTACTATCACACCGTTATTTAGATTTGGGATAGGATACATCACCTCTCAACTCTAATACTGTTTGCAACAGATGAAATATGACTCCCCCTGCAATCAACATGGTTTAGCCTAGGAGTAACTAAGTTCAAGCACCTATCTAGGTCTGGATCCAGCCCATAAGCCTGAAACCTGCCGATAAGGGAGAATGCCTAGTAATCCTGAATAAGCAAGACTACATCCAGGAGGCACATAGACTCCTAGCAGACAAAGACACATACTCTGTTTTAAACTCGAATCCTGGTAAAGCATACCAGGAAGAGTTAGATACTGAAACAGGCTCTAAAAGAGCACCTACTGAATAAAAAAGAATTTGACTACATCAATGTCAAAAACCCCATCCTCCCAGTCTTCTTCCATCTACCCAAGATTCATAAAACACTCACCAACCACCCCATCAAAAAACCCCCCCCCACCCCCCCCCCCCCCCCCCCCGGCCGTCCAATAGTCTCAGGCGTGAATTCTCTGACAGCTAATCTTTCAGAGTACATCAACCACTTTCTCCAACCGGCAGCTATCAAGCAAAGAAGCTATCTGAAAGACACGTCTCATGTTCTACAAATACTACAAGACATCACCTGGAAAGAAGGTTATACCCTAATGACCTGCAATGTCACTTCATTGTACACGATTATCGATCACCAGAAAGGGTGTGAGGCAATCCACAATATACTCTCCTCTGATACAAAACTTCACCATAAACAAATTCAATTCATCACTGATTCCATACGATTCATCCTTGAACACAGTTACTTTTGGTTTAACGGTGTCTACTATAAAGCGATACATGGGACTTCGATGGGGACGAAATTCGCGCCCGGGTACGCGAATATCTTTGTAGCAGACTGGGAGAACAGGTACATTTGGAACAACAACCCACACAGTGAAGACATTCTAATGTGGTACAGATACATCGATGACGTCATCTGTATCTGGAAAAGGACATCAGAGAACCTTACAGAGTTCATAAAATATATCAATCTCAATGATGACAACTTGGTATTCACAGCAAACACAAGCACTGAGAAAATGGAGTTCCTAGACCTGGAGATATACATCGCGGACAATACAATCCAAACGAAAACTTTCATCAAAACAGTAGACTGCAACAACTATATCCCAGCAAAAAGCAACCACCACCCACGCTGGCTTAACAACATACCTAAAAGCCAGTTTGTTCGCATGAGAAGAAATTGCTCTAATATCCAAAACTTTACTGAACAAGCCAATCTTCTCAAAGAAAAATTCCTGGAAAGGAACTATGACATAAGAAGGGTGGAAGATCATCTCAAGTATGCCAACAATCTGGAAAAAAACTTCTGGATGAAAGGAAAGGAATGCCCACTAATAAATCCTGACCCCGAAAAACAAGACGAAGTCAGACTAATAACAAAATACAGTAGCCAGTCAAAGGAACTCCAAAAGATCATCTCTAAGCACTGGCCTATTCTCCTTTAGGACGAGAAGATTGCCCCCTACCTGTCTCGCAAACCAAGCATCACATTCAGAAAAGCTGACAACCTAAAGAATCTATTGGTCACAAGTGCTCTTGGAACACAACCCAAAATATCTAACACGTGGCTCAAGGAAAATCATAATGGCTTCTACCATTGCCTGAACTGTATCGGTTGCAAAACCACTGCACAAAGGTCAACCAGAAGCATCACAAGTTTCAAATCTATTCAAAATGGACGAGAACACAAAATCAGAGAAAAAAATTACGTGTTCTACAGAAGGGGTGATTTACTTACTACAGTGCCCCTGTGGCCTACAATATGTAGGAAGGACCACAAGGCCACTAAAACTCAGGATTGCGGAACATCCACGCAACATAAAAAACAGTGCCACTACGCATAGTATCCCACTGCATTTCTCCTCTGTTCACAATTGTAACCCAGCAGACCTTTCTTTCATAGGCATAAAAAAAGGTCACCAAACCCTGGAGAGGAGATTTCATCGCAATCATTTCAAAAGAAGAAAGTAGGTGGATCTATTAATTAGAGACCCTATCCCCTAAGGGCTTAAATATAGGCTTCGATCTGGCCACTTTCCTATTCAAATAATTTAGCTCCTATTCAATAGCTCAACCCACCTCTACACCACTCAAAAACAGCAACTCTTCTCATGGTGGAATAACAACAGACCACAAATAACCCACGTGGAAATATGTCAATAAGGAGATCATAAATCATAATACGTTATGAGTCTACATCCAATCAATAGCCCCTAATGGTAACATGAGAGGAGCCACGAACTCATCCCTATTGATAACTAGCAGCAATAGGGCACTAGGACCCATCTCAGACAGCGCTGTCACAGCTGCGGTCAGCGCATCTGCATAGACAGGAAGCGAGGAGTTAAATTCCCACCAGCAGTGCAACGCCAACCTCTGCATTTGAAAACCGCTATCACCAAACCTGCAAGGTATCCTCCTGATCTTCTCCCTGACGAAGCCTGCCAAGGTGAAACGCGTAGGCGATATAACTGCAATGCACTTACGACCGATATCCCTGGAACTCAGCTTCAACACAACGGCACGCTCCTCTCCGGCCAGAAGAAAACAGTGAACATCGGCGGCACAACTTGCGGACAGAACCATCACATGTAAATAGCACGGGAGAGCTCCCTGTAGCTTGCATTCAACAACCCCCTTACCAGTAAGGTGTTTATCTTATTTAACACGAGGATCACCCGCAGGATCGCACCACGGATAGTGCTACTGTACCCAAACTGACAGTTTTAACTAATGTGACAGAGGTTTTAGCTAAAAACTGGTACTTCCACATGAACTTGATTATCACAGCACTGATATATGAACTGATTTCTAAGGAAGAACTACTCAACTTATATTAACTTATATAATAATATTATAATTATTGTTATTATTTGGAAGGTTTTTTATGTTTTATTTTACTAATTTATTAGATTTACTATATATACTGCTCCACTTAACAGTGCTGGTTACACCCTCTTTCATATTGCTCTTGTCCTCACCTACTCTGTTATTCCTATTCTCTGGGCTAGTTTCCATTTGAGATGCATACAATCTTGGGACGAGCTGGCTGCTCCGATACTCCTAGATTCTGGGGCTTACTTTCTCTCGGCAGTCTCGTGAAGTAGAACTGGAAAGTAAAAAAATATCTTCTAAGTCAATCAGACTTGACTACTTGCCAAAAGGCAATGGCCTGACTATCTTCTTGATAAATCTTAACTCAGACTTCTGTTCTCTGGCCACTGATATTATGGGCAGGCAGACAGGTGACATTTTTGGGTCACTGGTCCAGGTCTGAATTATTGTCCACAATCGTGACTGACAGGATGACAAGGGTGCTACAAATATCTCAACATAACTTTTATTAAAAGTAGTAATAGAATAAAAAAATACATAAACACAAGGATACATGAATAAAATTGTAAACATGAGCACAGAAATACAAGTAGATAGCACAGTAAAATATAGGAAAGGAATACAATACAGAGAATATTGATATCTGGGGCCAGATTTACTAAGCTGCTGTATAAAAAAGTGGATATGTTACCCATAGCAACCAATCAGATTTTAGCTGACATTCTCTAGTATGTAATAAGAAAGTGAGAGCTAGAATCTGATCTCCACTTTTCCAAACCCGCAGCTTAGTAAATCTGGCCCCAGGTGTCTATTAGGACACCATCTTTGAGCATACAGGGGACATACAAGGTAATGTGACAAAAATTTGTTTTAACAATTTTGTTGGTATTGTGGCATCACAGCAGCTACCAGCAGATGTCATGTGACAAAGCAGTTAGAAGAGGTATTAAAAAGTCAACATACAGTTAATAGCACATTACTGATAATAGAGCCCAGTATTGTTATACATCACAAATTACTTTATCTGGCTATTGTTTGCAATAAAAAATAACAAATGTACAGAAATCAGGGAGTGGATCCAGACATTCAGACGTCTGAACACAGCGGTGGCTGGTTAAGACGCTGGTCCGCTGTCAGATACTAAGTTCCATGTGTGCCATTCCCATCACATGTAAGGGTTTTCCGAGAGTCCCCACATAAGATAGGAAATGCGGACATTAGGATCATATGTGAAGGCGAAACCCAGCACTTACTGTACATTACTATACGTTTAGCATATCTTCCCCCCATCCCCACCAAGCATACCTATCGTGTGCTTGCCTCCCCGTTATACCCCACTACTGGAAAGCGCTTCATCGCGGAACACTAAATCCCTTGTATCCAGATTTGTGATGGGAATGTGGAGTGTGCACATGTGCAAATGCAAAAAGGCCCGGTGTTCCTCCACAAATAGCGGAAAATGGCCCTTTTGATTAAATCTGGATACAGTCCCAGGTCCTTACCTGTGTAAATATAAAGCCAAATATATCAATACAAGCTACTAGTTGTGTGAGGATGAAATATGGATAGTTGGGGTGGGGCCTGTCAATATATTTATTAAGGCTCTACACACCTGATCCAGCATGCGCAGTATATCCTTTACTACAGATATACACCTAAGAGCGACTGCTCTTAATTACTCTGCAATGAAAAGGGAATTAAGAGTTTGTTTGCATGTGAATTCAATATAGGAGAGCATATAGGAGAAAACTGCTGCGTAAAATATAATAGTAAAATATGTCTGTATATTGGCATCTGTTCACGTCTTATTCAGCTGAGATCAAATATCCATTTAGGGGTTTATAACAAAAATCTGGTTTCACTTTTGCTGAACTGACACTACATTGTACATTGAGCACACTATCTTTCAGTAGTGAAACGTGTGATAGTCTAATGGATGAATTTGTGTATTGCGCACACCAGAAGGACGCTTGCCAGATGTTTCATGCCAACTGTAAATTGCATTCCAGTTAAGAAATGACACTTATCTATTTCAGCATGGAAAGTGTTAAGTAGAAGGAATTGATTAACCTGAGCATATATGAACACCTATGTAATATTGCAGAATTACACATTAGAGCCCTTATATTAAGGCTTACCTTAAAAAAATCCTACTCTGTAATAACTAAATTCATTATTGAGCTTCCTATGCCACAACTGTCCCACATTCTTACATTTTACTCTATGCTTTTAAACAGCAGCTTGTAAGTAGTGGAGGCTACATGAGGACACATGTAGCACATCGTTTCATATACATTTCTTTCAGTCATATGCACATGTACTGTCCCATGTTTCCATAGAATTCATGACAACATAAAAGACTATAATATAGTGCCTGTGCGCTACTGTATATAGGCTGTAGGAGTTAATATGTAGTCACATTGGCTATAAGGGGTCATGATGTCAATATGGCTATTGGGAAAATTATATCATAGCTTTATTTTCATACATTCCATTTTAAGAGGGAAATCAATGTCTTTCCAAAGGCCAAAATCATACTGGAAAGTTTATTGTGTTTTTTGTGTTGTAAAAATATGAATTCTATGCTCCAAATTCAGATGCTTGGTAAGGCAAGTCAGATGCTTGGTTGCATAGGGAGAGGAATTAGTAGCAGAAATAGAGAAGTAGTGATGCCCCTTTATAAGTCATTGGTACGCCCTCACCTAGAATACTGTGTTCAGTTCTGGAGGCCATATCTCCAGAAAGACATAAATACATTAGAGACTGTGCAAAGAAGAGCAACTAAAATGGTCCATGGCCTTTGTAACAAATCATACCAAGAAAGGCTAGAGGAACTAAACATGTATAGCTTGGAGCAGAGAAGGGAGAGGGGGGACATGATAGCAGCTTTCAAATACATCAAGGGTTGTGACCAGCTAGAGGAGGGTACCATTTTTCAAAAGAAAAGGTGTAATAGAACACAAGGGCATGAATATAAACAGGAGGATAGTAGATTCAAAGGAAATGTGTGGAAAAATTACTTCACTGAAAGGGTGATAGATAAGTGGAATAGCCTCCCATCTGAGGTGGTTGAGGCCAATACAGTGGAACAATTTAAACATGCTTGGGATAAATATAAGGGTATCCTAAATTGTAAACCAAATTGAGGGTAAATAGGGTCTAGGGTCAGTATAGGTTTAAAAAAACAAATGGGCAGACTAGATGGGCCATGTGGCTCTTATCTGCTGTAACTTTCTATGTTTCTAAATTAGCTAAAAAAAAAACTATAATTTGTAAAAACCATATATATTGTGTTACACTGTGTAAAACAGTGTGGAATTGCATGAAGGACAAAGATCCATACAGTACTTTTAATGGAATATTAGATTTCCAGGTGTGGTAGAGAAATGTTTCTATGCACACTGATCATGGAACTCTTTATTTGTTAGCAGTAACCTTTTTAGATGTCTCTTTATGTACAGTCCTGGAAAAAATACTACTTTAGGAGACAATCTGTAAAAAAAAAAAAAGTTATTAAATAATGGCAGTATGCTGGGTGTCTTCTATACAATGACAGACAAGTGACATTGGACTGGACCCAGAATTACAAAATGTGAGAAGTTTGTGCACTGTTTGTGTGGACGCATGCATTTCACAGCTGTGCATGCTTTAGCTATAGCCTGCCACCACGGATCAGATCCTCAGGATCCACGGAAGCCTTTTCACCTGCAGGGAAAGACAACCCACCATGCAGTCAGGGTATACGCATGGTTGTAGAGGGGCCGTGTGCAAATCATACAGTAAGGGCTTACATCTCAATCACAGTTATCACTGACCCATTTTCCATGGGGCCATTGAGTAACATTTAAGGTAGGATCCTGCGTACGTAGGTCTGTACATGCGAGGGGGGGGTGGACGGAGTTCCGACTGTAGCAGCAGGCTTCTGGATTCGGTCCGTAGTCTTGAATATAAATGGTGGTTAGAGGTCAGTACACAAATCAAAGAGGAAAACAGGAAGTTTTTGGTTGAATCTGGCCAGGTTTGGTTGGAAATGACACTTTCTGACCTATGAAAGGAGAAAAAAAAACAAACAAATAAACCCTGTAACTAAAATTGGCATAAAATACCTTAAGAACGACAGTTAACAAGTTCATAGATTCTATATGAGCATTTGTAGAATAAAATACAAGACTTACCAACATATAATGGTAAATACGGTGTTAACTCTCCAAACGAAACCACTAATGCATACTTTCCGGACCCAAGTACTGAAGTCAGCTCCACAGTTGTGATGTCTTTTGAAAAAGTGAAATTGAGTTTATTGCCGAGATAGCAGACTCCAGCGATGTGCAGTGTGGTGAAATCATCAGGGAAAACTGGATCAAAGTTCAGACTTTTGTTAGTGATTCTATGAGGAAAAAAAATTTAATTAACCAAAACGGAGTGCAAATATTTAATACATGAAATGCGCTGAACTAAGCAGATCTAGGCTGAACAGTGTTTTACCTGCTAGGTATTTCAGGGTGGCTGAGAGATTAGAAGATATATTACATAAATGTAAATTACAACGTCTTGAACAAACGATACATACAAATGGTTTAAGGGACGCGTCTCCTGAGGATCCTGACAGCTCAACTTTGTAGTTAACTAATCTACAATAAGTTTGTTTCACAAAGCTAAAAGGAAAATACTATATGTGTTTTATATGAATTGGGGTTTGACCATGATGAGTTGGAAATGTTATATTACAATTTAAGCAAAATGAGCTGGTATTATACTGTTTATTATTATTAATTTAGTATAAAAGTAGAACCTGAATCCAGTATAACCAAAGAGTACAGCCTGTAGAAATCCTCCCATCCCTGTAAGGAAATTGACAGCACCAGATCCATCAGCATTTTCTGTCCATATCTGCAACCATAAAACAATTATCTACATGAGCTAAAAGAGACAAAAAGGAGCCACTTTTGCAGAACCATAATGTAATAGAGATGAAGAAATCTAAAAAGTGTAGATTTAGAGTTGAAAGGCAGGTGTGGGCTAGGTAAACTATAGACTGCAGCGGATAAAAAAGAAAGCTATCCGGTATCTGTGAGCTCTGTGTTAAAGCACTGAATGTTATACTTCTTTGCACTACTCAGCAAAAGAACCATTGTGTTGTACAAGTAAAAATCATTTCCATATTATTAACAGCAATAAACAGAAAGTGTTGAAGACAGTGGGCTTGATCCAAAGGTTAGCGCGTTCCAGCTGATGTGGTGTATCGCTGTGTGATTTTTGAGTGTGCATGTGCAGAACAGTAGAGCACTTTTACAGACCATTCAGACCCTAATGCAACTCGAGCTGCGGACTGTAGGGTTTCATGGAAGAGAAGAGTATCACGTAGTCAATGTACAGTAAGGACAAGTGCTCAAATCCAGAACTGAGGACTCTGTACATCAAAACATTTGCAATAGCACCAGCTGATGTATAAGTCTTGGGGGCTGATATTCAAAGACCTCTTTTTCGTTCACATCTAAATCAGACCCAGTGTTCACAATTTCATAAAAACTTAATACAATAGAAAGATTAAAATAGTGTTTATAAAATAATAACAACAACAGCACTTGTTAATGTTGATCTCAAACACAAAGAACATATTTAAAACCAGAATTTTAATTCAATTTTGTTTAACTTTTTCATTTTAAAACATTGCAAACAACCAACATTCTGCTATAAATCTGACCTTAAAGGGCTCCGTTATATTTGCAAAGGACTTCTTCAATTGCTCCTGTGCTCTTCCAACCTCTTTTAATTCCATGTATCCAACTGCAAACATGCTCTTAAAGAAAAATAATTGTATTATTAAAAGTTTAAAATATTACTTAAACTTGTGTCAGCTACTCAAGCAAAATCACTACCACCAAGCTATAT
>WWET01001201.1:231996-247366 GCA_011038615.1 Limnodynastes dumerilii
GGATCACTGCGGTTACGTTGGAAAAAGTTAAGGTAGGGTTTGGAAAGCATATCTTGACAAAATACGTACATTCAAGGGGTGTGCCGAGGGGAGTGTAACGAATTTACGCACACGAAAATACGCTACGCGAATAAACGTACGGCAAACGTAGATCTAGATCTACCCCAATGTCTGTAAGGTATGTGTCCCTAAGATATATAGTATGTATCGTGTTGCAGTTTTTAGGATGAAATGGGATTTGTATAGTAGAGACTAGGATGCTGCCTGTATTGTATAGTAGCGGCTATGATTTGCATTTTTTTATTGTGTTTACAAGATTGTGTTTTATGATGCTTACATGGATACTATACTTTAGTAACTATAATGATAAATTGTTAAACTGCTAGGTGCACATTTAAAGTTTGCAGGGAGGCGCTGAACACCCTAGCCCCGGCCCTGGACAGGAGTGAGTGCAAGGGGTGGCATGTCAACCATGGGACAGGAGTGAGTACAAGGGGTGGCATGTCAATTTTACAGTAAAGTATTCACACTTGAGCACAGCGGTAATGGAAGTCTGGAATCAGTCAAATGTCTTTATAGCATATTATGCATGCTAAAAATGAAAAGGTATTCAAGTTGCTAAAAAAAATTCTGTGGTATTGCTACTTATGGCAATAAAGTAGGTAACCACTGATCTGCTGTATCTGCCCTAATAGGATGTTTAACAGACAGGGCCAATGCTAGGGTATTTGTCGCCTCCCCCCTGCAAACTTTAAATTTGCGTTCTAAATTTGCAAATCATAGTCACCACTATACAACACAGACAGTGTTCTAGGGCCTGATCCAGACCTACGCTGATGCGCTGTGCTTAGTAAAGCACAGCGTATCAGCATGCACTCCCCCAGACACTCCCTCCTGTGCGAGTGTATTTTCCCTCGCTTACGCCGGCTGAAGGCTACCCTAACTTCAGCTGGCCTAAGCAAGGGAAAATACGCTCGCACAGGAGCGTATTACCTAAAACCCCTCCTTCCCTCCCTCATTAAACTAAATCCCCCCGCCCACCTACACTAACATGTGCGCAGTAACGGCAAGGGACGCCCCCTCAGCCGTTACTACGGTGATGCTTCGTAGATCGGGCGTTTCTGTAGTAACGCTGGCCAACAACTGGCCGGCGCATGCGCAGATCGGCTTTTCAGCCGATCTCATGTTTACGACCGGCGTATTACCGCCGGACAGCGTAGTTCTGGATCAGGCCCCTAGTCTCCACTATTCAATTCCCTCTTCATCCTAAAAACTGCAACACAATATAGACTTATATGTCTTATTATTTATGTATCTCCAGCCTCCCAATATTCCCAGTTCATGTCTTTTCAGCCTCCCAGTATTCCCCATCATGTCTTCCCAGCTCCTAGTATTCCCCATCAAGTGTCTCCAAATCCCAGTATTCCCCATCATGTCTTCCCAGCTCCTAGTATTCCCCATCATGTGTCTCCAACTCTTGGTATTCCCCATCATGGTGTCTCCAGCTCCCAGTATTCCCAATAAGGTATCGGTTGTTACGTCGAAATGTCGACAGACCAAAATTACATGGCATATGTTACAAACAAATACTAACATAATACTCAACCGTTGACATTTTAACTGCCGCCAATTTATACCAGGCCCCCATGTCTCTCCAGCTCTCAATATTTTCCTTTTAACTCCTACTTTTCTTTGTAGCGGACTTAGATGTGAATGACGCTGATGTGGTCTTAGGTCACTCCAGCGTCATTTGGTGCTGCTTAAGTATGACTGCCTGTCACACAGCTACTGCAGAAATAAATAAGTACCGCTGTTAGGCGCTTTCACCAGAACAATGGCAATATCAGCAGTACTAGTGACATACCTGTGACATAAAAGCACTGTTCCTCCTCACTCCATACAACACGGCTACACCAATATTCCGCAATTGAGCGCACCACATCCCAGCCTCCACCCGAAGTAAAAATATCTAAATCCTAAAAATGGAAATGGAAAGACAATGAGGAAATGGGCCAAAAACAAATTTGGCAAAAAGTATTTCCATTGTTGTTTGTATAAATGATAACCGCACCTAACTCACCTGACATGACCCACAACCCGCCCGTTTTTAGGATACTTATGGCATTTAAGAGTGCAATAGAGCTTCCTTAAGTTATCCTTCTTAAGAAGAAAAATACGCACAGAGAAACCGTTCCCCCTCCCTCCCTGGCTAATCTAAATAACTCCCCTCTCCCACTCTTCTTACAAAAGGATAAAGGCCGTCGTGGCACGCCTCTTCCTTCTTAAATATCTACCACATGTAGTCAACCTACGTACCTAAATGGTACGTAGATTGTGTAAATGACCTGCTACACATGCGTGGTAGGTAATTTCTTAAAAGCAGGAGATTCTTAAGCTTAAAAACGGTCCAGTAGTATTAAAGCTTATTTATATGGCGCCAAAATTTGTACTCCGCACTTTACAGAGAACATTAGACTTTCACATCAGTTCCTGCTCTATTGGAGCTACATACTAAGGTCCCTAACACATACATACATACACACACACACACGGGTTAATTTAGGCGGCAGCCAATTAACCTACCAGTATGTTTTTAGCTTGTGGGGGGAAACCTAAGCACCCAAACAGATACAGGAAGAACATACAAACGCCACACAGATAAGGCCGTGTTTGGAAATCAAACATATGACCTCAGCGCTGTGAGACACAAGTGCTACTCACAGGGGGCCGTATTCAGACCTTCGGCCGCATATGCAATGCAATGCAAAGTTTACCGATATGAACTACTGCGCATGCGCAGTAATTTTGTTACGATATCTACGTTACTTTTTGCCATGTAGATTGCGTATGCAAAAAGTAACGTAGATATCGTAACGAAATTACTGCACATGTGCAGTAGTTCATATCGGTAAACTCCGGCCGCATATGCAATGCGGCCGGAAGTCTGAATACAGCCCAGAGTCACCATGCTGCCCTACAGTATCCAAAGGTAATCAGTAAAACAGTATTATATTTTGTTGATTTGGCAGGAAAATACAGACTCCTGTGTTGTATTTTTTTGTTCCATTTGAATTATAAGAATATCAAATGAATTTAATACACCAAAGTGAAGTGACTTCTGAAACCATTGGCAGAATATAGAACATTTATTAAAGGCAAAATTAGTCTTTTGGTAATTTCAATAATGTAGATCCTGCCCATAGTTACAGATGGGAATAATCATTGAAATATGTACCCATTTAAAGGTAAGTACTGCAGAGAGTTGTTGATAGTCATCTTAATTGTTTACTGTATTCAGTATACTGAATGACTGTGTAGTTATTTATATAGTGATAATTGCATAATTTAAACATATTGCTAGAAAAGGCTTCAGGGCAGAATACTGTCAAAACCATTATTTTATTACTTTTCATTACTAGATTGATGATTCTTATTGTGTTCTCATAAACTCATAACTGCAAACATTGGAGGGGATTAGTGTTGCTATGCTACTACTTATTGGTGATTGTATAATAGGTGAAACTAGCCAAAAACATGAATTATAGGCTTCTGATGTTTAAAATTATCCAGGAACTGCTACCTGGAAATGAGATAAGATAAGAGCAGGAATCATCCAAGAGATTGTTTTCTTATTACAATACTCAGAAAAGCGGTACAACCAATTCTGCATTAATGTTACTAGCAATGCCTTAAACGCCACAGCTCACTAATAGAAAATTGTAAAGGGATCAAAAAATACACAAAAGTGATTAGAGGTGTAATTCCCAATTTGCCCCCAGCATGAACACACCCCACAAAAGCTATAGCTTAATAATAGCTCAATTGCACTTTTGAATGAAAACATGAAATCTGTACCTTAGTCATATGATAGTATTGTTTAAATGTCATCATAACATCTCCATTGATATGAATTTCCTGTTCTCCATATATCTTCTCTGGGCAAACTTCACATCCTGTTAATGCGCTTTCCCATGGGAATTTTGCACCCTAAAAGGAAGGAAGGAAAATGCATAAAATATTTTCTAAGCTTTAGTCTATATATGAGCTGGGAATTAGGTGTCTGCACCTACGGATCAGACACTTATGTGTGAATCCGGTCCACTATTACCAAGTTCTACTACAAAGGTTTTAAGGTGTTTTTTACATTCCGTCATTACGGACCACACAGAATGGTTTTCACTATACTTCCCAGTTAGTTCATTTCTGGAAACTGGACAGAGTGAACACATCATTGGGTCTCATACTAGAAGGGGTGTGGTCATGCTACACAGTGTGTCCCCATCTCATATGTGACATACCACATTAGCCACTGTCTGTGAAGCATTTCAATCCCCCATAATAACCATTCTATAATACAAAGTTGCATTTAAGGAGCATAGGATCTGGAACAGAACAAGCCTTAAGAGCATGCTATTACTACAAATCTTCAAGCAAATTATAAAGTAACAACATGGAAACAACTTGGAAGCCTTAACATAAAAACTGGTTGTATCAATATTCGGATTTAACTGGGGTAGTATGTAGCTGGGTAGTCAGACATAAGCCATTGCTTCAGACAAGCGGTTAGCAAGATGGGAAATGGGTTAACATGATTGGTTGGAAATAAGCAAGTTAAAAAGAAATGATAATACACAGGTAAGTGTACATTCATCAAATGCCTATATAAGCTTAAAAAAACAAAAAACTAAAGCAGGTCATACACTATGCCCACATAGCAGGGTTTAGGTGGAGAATGCACGTTTGCTGTTAAATAAATAAAATTCTACAAATGGATCTGCTCAATACAAATTTGCAGCCTTCTAAAACCAGAAACACAAGTTTATTAGTATTAATATACAAAAATAAATATGATTTATTTTATTTAATATTCTAACCACATACTTTATATCCTTGCTGTTTAGCGTTTTGCATTGCTCCCCCTAGTGTCCGAATCCGGTATTTAAGAATATGAAGAGCCAGTTCAGGGTAAAACAGCAGAATGTTCGGATACATCCATGTGTCCTTATAGAAGACAGACAAATAATAATTTTGATCACACAAGGTACATTTGCCACAAACATTTGTTACCATAAACCTTAAGGAAGATCACTACAATAGCACCATTCCTTGAAATCTCTCCTAGCTTCCCTATGTGATAAATGGTTACAGTAAACATATAAACATATTTGTAACCAACAATACTTATCTACCAAATCTCTTACAACAATGTCACTTCCTGAGAACTGATCAGGGAGTTTGGAGCCTCCAGGTGGATTTTAGCAGCTGCAGTTTGAAACAGCGCAGTGAGTGTGTATCCTCTTTTATACCACTGTACATATAAGTTTACCCTGTAATAATATAATTTACTAGGAACACGGGAGTTCTAAATCTGGGAACATCTGATTATATGAACATCCCTCCATTTACACTGCATCTAAATTTCTTGGAGGAGGGAAAGATGGGATTAAATAATCATATCATAAAAGGAAATGATTAAGTACCAGAAAGGTCTAAAATAAGACTGATGTAATATGATATCCATATATAACTCTAAATAACGAACCAGAAAAAAACACTTAAGATACTTATAGCTAAAGCTGGCTACACTAGAATTATTACCATGCACTGTACAGCCTTGATATAATGTATAATATATATGATTATAGCTCTGTGCACGTTTTTGCCTTTTTCTTGGAAGACAGTTGAAACCAATTACGAACATTATGGTGACAATCACGAATATGACAACCCCATTTACAAGCACTTTGCTATCCGTTTTACCTTCCTGTTAAATGATTAACACAACTTGAAAAGGTTCCATAATAATATTCCCCTCAGTCCTGCTACTAACAATCTTGTGTGACTGGATCATACAGAGCACTGAGCACTTTTACTTTATATGCTGCCTGGTCCATTGTGTGATCTATAGCTCTTGTCCTCATGTATCAGTCCCCAATGTCCTATAGACAGGGCCCTCTTACCTACCCAGTCTATCTGTTACCACCCAATCTTGTTATAATCACTGTAAAAATTGTAACGCGCTACATAATCTGATGGAGCTATATAAAAACCTATATAATAAATAAATAGGATACATTTGACACCATAATGCTGGCTGTATCATTGCTTAAAGTGTTTTAAATTTAAAAAATGTTATGTCAGCAGGGATACAGTGTTAGTTCGTAATTGATTAGCAATTAGCCTTAGAATTATTGCAATGCCAAACACAGTAAGAGTCTGTATTACAATATTCTGACAGGTGTCCAAGTATCAGCCCTATCAGATAAAGGAAAGCTGATAAGTTTACCACGTTGGCATTTTAGTGCCAGCAGTTAACAGTCAGCTTCTCAATCTTTGGGACTGCATACTACACCCCTCATTACATTTGAGAAACCCTTTGATATGATCTTTTGGATGCACTGTGAAAGCCTTATTGGGAAGGCCGCAAGACATAGGGAATATTGTCCTGACTGCCAGCTACCATGCCCCCAGCTTTTGCTCATGACATCAGAGTGTTATGGTGGAATTTGTTTAGTGTGTAGCCAGTTTATTTTATAATCAATATATATTTTTTTTAGCACAAATAAGAAATTACCTGATCCCAGAAAACATGTCCCCAGTAATCTTCATTGCGCTGACCATTGGACAGACCTCCAGGGCTAATTCCATTGAACTCTTCATTTGATCCCAAAGGTGGTAAGGAGCTTAACAGATAATAAAGGCATCCATACACTGCCTGTCTGAAAGCCATTGAACCTTCCACCTCTATCCAGCTTCCTTCCCATAACTGTTCCCACGCGTTTACATGTGAAGAAAGAAGCTTATGCTCTTCAGCAAGGGTGAGGCCTTTACTAAAGTTTTCTTTCACGTCATCCTCCGATTCTGACACTGCTGTCAGGAACACCCATTTCTCCTGTTCCGTAGAAAGGACTAGACTTTGAGGGACAGGAGTGTAGATCATATGAACAGACTTCAGTGGACAAGACTTGACCTCTGGGATTAACGTGCTCCCAAATATGTACCTATATAAAACAGTAAACCAATAAACAGATGAACAATTAGGCAATTCCAAATGATACAGTATAATTTAATATACTTTTTTTTTTTTACTGTGGGCTCTCATTTTGTTCAAGGAACATATTGTTCATATCAATATCTATCATCATGCTTACAATCTCTGTTCATACTTACTTAGCATTACGGAAATCAGGGCCGATCTGAAGGTCTAAATCTTCGCTTTCTGCCTTAAATGGAGACTGAAGATGAATAGTGACAGGAGTGGAACCCTCAGTGAGCCTTAAGGTTATAATATTGACCAAGAGATGTCTGTTAGAACGATGAGCAAAAAGCTGCTGAGTAGCTGTACATGAAGAGCACTGGAGGGTATGACTAAATATACCTTAAAAACAACAAAAATCAGATTATAGAATGGACAGCAAGACTTGGAAGGCTTCTTAATGCCTCAAAAAATGTACACTATACGGCTTTATGTAGTTATATTTGTTACATCTATTAAAAAATAACACTAACAACAATGAGCAAAAAGAACACTGGAAAAAAATGAGACCACAAATATATAAAAGATGATTTCCCATAAAGTAGCCACAACATTAGCTACAAAGAGCTTTCACACATCAATGTATCAGACTGAGTAAGTGTGGAGGGTGAAGAGAAAGAAAGGGATGCTAAGCAGTGTTGCCAATTCTGGAATAAAAAACAAGTGAGGAGATAAAGCCCAAACCAATCATATGTATATACACACGCACATATATGTATATGCACACGCACATATATGTATATACACGTTGGCCCAGATCCAGACTTAGGTACGACAGGGGATTTACACAAGTCATCTGCGTAAGTCCCGTCTCAGAAAGTCTGCGCATGTGCTCGCCAGATGTTCTGCATGCGTACTAACTGTCGTACATAACGTAGTTATGTACAATAGCAAGTACGCACAAGGGGCAGACCCTCAATTTACGATGGCCATATACCCTAGTCCCAAAAACTTAAGGTAGGAATCTATTGTTAGCGGGTGTGCAGGGGGCGTGCACTACCCCGCTACACAAACGTACTTACAGACCCACGCACATACGTAATGCATTATCCATTATGTGTATGTATGTATGTATGTATGTATGTATGTATATATGTGCTTGCTTATATATATATATATTATATACCTCTGCACCAGATTTCTGCACCGTCACCACGTAAAATGTGGAAAGCTTGGAAGTCTGGATACAGAGGAGAGTGCCATCTACATAACTCCCCACTTCCAAATAGTGAAATCTTTTATCCCCATCCTGCCAGGGTGTGAAACTCACTTTCTTGGTCACAGTTTTGTGCATGTGACAACACAAAATAATAGAAGTGTGACAGCTGCATGTGAAGGGCAATAAGCAGCCCTGAGAGGCATCACCTGCAGTCCTCAGCTCTTTTCTGTGTCAATGACAGATTTATTTGTTATAACTTGTAAACACTATAGTAAGAAGTATTTTCATATGCTGTTACATTAGAGGTCTTGTTTAAATGTATTATGAGAAACTAATGTGCAGCCTTTTTAACTCTAAAAATGCCAGCACTGATATTCACAAATGTAAACTCAACCCTTACAGAGCATAAAGTCCTAGAGGTGGAATAAAAAGAATGACTCTGGTTACACACAGGGGCATAGGGGGTGCAGTCTGCTGAACAAAAGTTACGTTTTCGCAATACAGGCAGCAGAAAGCTTTTTCTGAAATTACTAATAAGAAACTTTCTTTAATGAATGGTTAAGTGTGCCAAATGTATTTTTCTGCATACTAACCCATTCATGAGTATTACAGGGAAGTCTATGGTATTAGGGTTAGCCTAAGTGTAGGGGAGCCTTAGGGTCAGGCTGCGGGGAGGGAAGATTAAAACTCCTTTCACACCGCCACTAAATAGCTGGGTTTTTGGCCAAAAACCCGGGTATTTTGTGGCAGTGTGAACCCGCCACTTCCGGTCGACCCGAATCGAAAGACCCAGGACTTCGACCCGGCAAAAAAGAAAGGTTATTACCGAGTCCTACCCGGGTGGCAGTGCGAAAGCTCCACGGTTGTTTTCAACCCGGGTCTTCCATATTGCTTCCCAACGCTAAAAACAGATTTGTTTACTGTTGCCATAGCAACAGTAAACAAATCTTTTTAGCGTCGGATAGTTAAAAAAAAAAACAAAAAAAACCATTTTGCAAGTATAGGGTATGCTGATGCTTCTAGTGCTACAAGCATCAGCATGCCCAAGGGTGGCAGGGCATGCTAGCACTTGGAGAACCACAAGTGCCAGAATTCCCTGTCATCCGTTACAACAAAACACAAATTAATACCCCCCCTAGCTACTAAATAAAATATAGGGCCGACCCCTACCATTAAAAAAAAACTTAACATTTAATGCCCCCCTATAAATAAACAATGATTATTTAATACTCCAAATAATAAAAAAAAAATTACCGCTAATTATAAAGTACATAAAATAAATGAATAAGATTCAGATTCAAACTTAAGAAGGTGCATTAAAAAAAAAAGAGACAAAAGTCACTCCTGGGCTAAACCATGCTGATTGCAGGGGGAGTCAAGTTAATTGTATTCTTTGCATGCAGGGATATATCTTTGAATTGCTTACTACCCACAGATAGTGACCAGCTTTACTATTACACTATTATTTAGACTTGGGATAGGAAACGCGACCTCTAAACTCTAATAGTGCTTGCAACAGATGAAATATGACTCCCCTGCAATCAGCATAGTTTAGCCCAGGAGTGACTTTCCTCTCTTATTTTAAGCACCTTCTGAAGTCTGAATCAAGTCCACTGCTCCCACTGGATTAGGCTGTGGGACAATGATGGTTAGGCTTAGGGGAAGGTTAGGGTTAGGCTGCGGAGAGGGATAGGCTGGGTTGTGAGAATCGCATTGTCAGGGATGGGTCAAGAAAACTTTCCATTTGTCGTTGGACTTTTCACATTGTGGGAACAATGTATTCTAGCTCCAGACTGCTGAAAAGTAAAGGCAGTAGTCACTTCACTTCATTGCCAAAAAGTAGTAAAAATAAATTTGTTTAACTGGTTAACTTATCTTTAAGTTATTGTTTATCTTGGAACACAGGATCACAATGCCCCAGTCACACAATGAGAATTAGTGCTTAAGAATTGCCTCCAAAACTAGGTTAACGTTTGCCTAAGAGGATCAAAGGTTATATTTCTACTAGATATGGAAATGAAAATCCAAGCAAGAAGGGAAGCTTAACTTACTCCATTACACACAGCATAACTTTATAATGATTAAAACATTCAAGTAAAACACCTCCAGGTCCCAAACCAGTGAAGACCTAATAAGTTAGTAGACAGAAGACTAAATAGTTATTATTATTAGTATTGTTTATTTATAAGGCACCACAAGGTGTCCGCAGCACCGTACAAAGTACAACAACAAAATACAGTACAGACATATAGGGTAGTGATGGACAGCATAGTTAGTAAAACAAAGGGTAATCTCAGCTAATGTGGCAATTTATTGTAAATTAATTCAAACAACCTTATATATGAGCAGTATCATTTATTTGCATTCATTTTTTTTTACCCCAACAAAATAAACAGCAAACATTTATGGTGCATGCAGGGAGGTATATCCCTGCGACGTAATACAATGGGTGTGTGGAGGAATTGTATTTTATAAAGCGCATTGCGGTAGATCCAGAACTACGTACACTAGTGTTTTTACGCTAGCCGCTAGTGTAAAAGCGCCCATAAGTACTTACTGTGCATGTGCGTGGCAGAAGTTAGCCACGTAACTCAGAGCGTAAGGGCCAGTCACATAACTTCAGTGTAACTACGTACGTAGGGCCGTGCCAGCCATACCACACCCGTAATTATGCTTTGGAGGCGGGGTGAGGCATGTAAATCATACAGTATGGGCGTACTTAGGCGCGTAAGTACGTGCAGCCATTATGGCCGACAGGAGTTACACGTGGAAAAGTTAAGGTAGGGTTTGGAAAGTGTAACACGGCTAAACTACGTATGGCCGAGGGGAGTGCACAGTAAATACGCTACGCCAGGAAACGTAATGGAAACGTAGCTCTGGATCTGGCCCATTACGTGTAAAGGCTTCTGCATATTTAGTAACAACACCTAAGAACATACCAGTGGAAAACCAATTCCAACTTCATAAAAGTTTCATCCCATGTGACTATTTACAATCATGATAATAATCAGAGGTATAAAATCATTCTAAACTGGAAATATTATTGTGGTGTTCAATAATGAGTGAATCCATTTAAGGCTAGCTTGCAAGTATTCATTAATAGCAATCACTGTTGAGCGTCTGATCTCTGGTAATATGAAAATAAGTATTAGTGATCAATATTTATACTTGGTGAGCCAACCAGAAAGACATTATCTCTTAAAGGATTAAAAATGTCTAATTTGTAGGTAGTCTGATCAGTTATGGCTAAATAAAATGAGAAATTTTAGATTCAATGAAACATAATAAACATACCTGTTTTAATATCTAAGGAGAAATTCTCATGCAGAACCTCTTCTTTGGGTAGGGAAAACTGGACATTGAGAGGACTTGGGACATTTGCTCTGTGGCAGTCCCCTACTGCTCCGTTGTACACACCATTTACATGAAGGTAATCGTCGTAGACTCTTGTACCTAGATACCCATTAGCCATCGTTGCTATGAGACGTGGGTCTGAAGGCAATAATTTGGCAGAGAATATGCAGGGATTATCTTCCACATTTGACATGGTTTGAGCTTTGTTGACTGCAAAGAAATGCATAGTAAAGTCAGATAGTAATAATAAAAAGCAGAAACACCAAGTACTATATTGTCCACAGCAAATCAATATTTTATAAAGTCAATAAATACAATCAGTAAATCTGCATATTATGTGCAGTCATTATGCCAAAAGAATAACTTTTAAATATAAAAAAATCCATTGCCAAATTCAGCATGAAATCCGTTGCTGCTATTGTACCCTGCTACTGTAGATTGCGTTAGAACAAAATAATGTCTAAAGCTAACTTTAATTATGTTTATAATCATGTGTGATATAACATTCTATCTGCAATATTAAAAGAAAGTTTTTAGATTTTACTTTATCCAAAATATTGTCATCTTAACATAATAACATATTAACATAGGACCTGATGCAGATTTAATAAGACTTTCCGTATGTAGCCTCCGTAGTGGAGGCTAACATCCAGAATTTGTGATTCACAACAACACAAGGAGACCCTGCTATCTGACGTGAGGATAGTGGATCCATGACCTGGAGTCAACCTTATATATTCTGCATGCAACTCTATGCAGCTACAGCTACGATTCAAATGCAAATGTATCTCATACGCCTGGTTGCAGAGGCTGATTTTCTGCACAGAACGAAGCATCATGCACCTGCATTCCATTGCTGGAAGAACAGGTACTACGCATGCACAGTACCTATACAGAACATACATTTGTATTATACGAATGTAAGTCAGCTCTCATTATGAATGCAGGATAAGGGCCGTAGTTACATAGTTGATGAGGTTGAAAAATTTACACCAGTTTATCAAGTTTAACGATCCCTAACTTATAATTAAAATTGATCCAAATGAAGCAGCCTCCAATATGTTTCAATATGGAAAAATCTACTATCCTTTGTTTTAATTAAAGGTGGTAAGCCCAGATAGCCTTTTTCACTTTCTTGTCTAACCCTTTCTTAAACATCAACTGGATCGGCCATCAAACCTTTCCTGGTAGTTAGCTCCATTTCTTGAGCGCCCGTGCTGTAAAGAACCCCTTCCTTTGCTGGTCTTATAACATTTATAAAATGGAATTTGTGAATGTTCTTTTGTTTCTCCTTCTCTGTTACTATAATAATAAATACAAAATGAATGATCAATGTTGAACCAATGAATGGTTATAAACAGCAATATTACAGCAGTGCTTAGATGTTCAGAGTATTTGAACCTCTACAAATATTTAACATATGGGGTAAGCTTGTGAGCAAGGCCCAATTATCCATCCCAATTGTCTGTTACTACCCAATCTTGTATTATGATGGTTTAAAATTGTTAAGCCCTAATTATTATGGTGGTGACATATTAAAAGCTGTTAACATTATTATTAAGAATAATAATAATAATAATAATAATAAAATAACAAAATCAGTGAGAACATTTTTTTTACTCAATGAAAAAGTGATAACTCAGCAGACTGTTATATACAAAGGGCCGGATCCAGAACTACGTCCGTCTTCCATAGACGGACGTAGTTCAATAAACAGTAGGTACTGCGCATGCGTAGTAGCTATTGTACGTAATCGTTTTGATGCGTAGATTGCGTATATGCGGTCTAAAAGACCGCACATACGCAATCTAAGTATTGAAATGATGCGCAGATTACGTACAATAGCTACTACGCATGCGCAGTAGCTAATGTTTATTGAACTACGTCCATCTATGGAAGACGGACGTAGTTCTGGATCCGGCCCAATGTTACTATAATGTTTATAGTGCTAGTGCTAGCAACCCCCGGGCAGATATAATGGGTCGGCCCGGTGGTTTGGTGTTATTTTTATGATCCTTCGGGATGCTATATAACAGCAAACGATGACCCCTGCCGATAAGGGCGGTGCCCTTGTGATACAAGACCGTGATGATTATATCAATGAGCTGGACTGCCAACTCAGCGACCCTGAAGTATACAGCAGATTACCTTTGGATCCAACTAATAAGTACAAAATGGAGTTGGATATTTGCATTGCAGAAGCAGTCAACAAAGGTCAAATAGACCAGAGGATAGCTGGCTATATTCAAACAGACCATCCCATCAAACCCGTGTTATATAGCATCCCGAAGGTTCATAAAAATAACACCAAACCACCGGGCCGACCAATTATATCTGCCCGGGGGTCGCTTTACCATCATGTGGCGGTATGGCTGGATTCATTACTCCAACCACTTGTACAAGTGGGCAGGTCCTACATTAAGGACACTACGGACATTTTGTTGAAAATTTCAGCTATTGGCACTATACCTTCTGGATGTATTATGGCAACAATCAATGTTGCCAACTTGTATACAGCCATCCCCCATGATGAGGGCTTAGAGGCAGTCTGATTGAGCATTACAACTTGTGAGATTTACAACGGTTCTCCAAGTGAGTTGAGCTTTTACATTTAACACTGACCCGCAATTATTTTTTGGTTTAACGGGCACCATTATGTGCAAAAATCTGGCTGTGCGATGGGGTCAAATGTGGCCCCATCGCTAGCGCACATATTTATGACTGCCTACGAGGAGACACACATCTATGCAGATCGACGCTTCATGGCTCACTGCATTGTATTACAGGTACATTGATGACGTCTTCCTCCTGTGGCAAGGTCCCAAAGAAGATCTAGATGAGTTCCTCAATCAATTGAATGGCTTACCTACCACCATCAAATTTACAATGGAAAGCAGTCACCAAGAAATTCATTTCTTGGACGTTAATATACGTAAAGTTCATAATTCCTTGGCTACATCCATCTATAATAAGCCTACTGACCGAAACAACGTCCTTCTGGCCTCATCACAACATCCTCCTGCATGTTTGAAAAGTATCCCGTACTCCCAACTCCTTAGGGTACACAGAATAACTAATGACCCCCCCAAGTGGGAAATTGAAATGAATAACATGGTGTCCAAATTCACGGCTAGGGGTTACTCGCGAAAGTACCTTCTTCACCTCAAGGATATCATCTCTAAAATTCCCCGGGAAGATCTACTTCATTCTCAGAACAATTCAGAAGTCTCACAGAATTGCATACCGTGGGTACAGACGTACGGTGCACATAGCAGCCATACGACATCTAGGGCGAAAAATCTATGGAACATTGTAACCACAGATCCGACTCTTACCCATATGAGTCGATACAAACTCTTACCCAGCTACTGTAGAGGACGCAATCTCCACAGCTATCTTGTACATTCGGACGTCACCATACCAAGAGTGTTACATATGAAGAAAGGCTGCTTCCCCTGTGCAAACTGTGTAACTTGCAGGTATATGTCCTCGGGTCCTACCTTTACCCATCCCAGCACTAATCGGAAGTACATGATTAATCACTATGGGCCTGATCCAGAACAACGATGTAGCGCTGAGCGTGCTAACGCTCAGCGTTACATCGCTGACTCCCCCCTGGCACTCCCCCTGTGCGGGCGTATGGCCCCTTCCTTACGCCGGGTGAAGGCTACCCTAGCTTCGCCCGGCGTAAGGAAGGGGCCAACATGATTAAATGGGCCTGATCCAGAACAACGATGTAGCGCTGAGCGTGCTAACGCTCAGCGTTACATCGCTGACTCCCCCCTGGCACTCCACTCCTGCGGGCGTATGGCCCCTTCCTT
>WWET01001201.1:252195-267897 GCA_011038615.1 Limnodynastes dumerilii
ACATATGATGAGAGATGCTGGGGGGACAGGACACATGGTGGGGGAATGCTGGGGGGACAGGACACATGATGGGGGATGCTGTGGGGACAGGACACATGATGGGGGAGTTCCCATTGAAATACTGGTAAATTTGTTGATTTAACTTTACTTCATTTTAAATATTGTATTTGTTCCTGTTTTGTTTCTTCACTTCAAAATAAGATATATGCAGTGTGCATAGGAATTTGTTCATAGTTTTTGTTTTTACTATAGTCCGGCCCTCCAACGGTCTGAGGGACAGTGAACTGGCCCCGTTTAAAAAGTTTGAGGACCCCTGCATTAGCCAATAGCAGCGGAAATTTCATCTGTGTGCTTGCTTGCACTGAATATCTGCTTCTATGGTCGCTTGCCCTTTAGTCCTCCTCATACACATGGACAGTTCTTTCTCCTGTCCCATTTGTGCTGTAATGAGAGCTCACCTTCTCCACCGAGTTGCTCATCACTCTGGAAATCTTGCGAATCCAGGATTTAAGTGGTCAGAAGAAGCCAGCTCTGTCATTAAGAGAAGTAATACTTCCCATACTTTACATATGCACATTACGTAGGTCGGATTTTAGAAAGGCCCCCAATGCTTTTTAATATGGTGTATTCCTCTTGGTTAGAAGCATTAAACTTTGTAACATTCAGTTAGAATCAGCTTCTTGTTTAGTTATTATCTTGCCATTTAACCATTGTCCACTGTCCTATGGGACAACTTTAAAGGAATAGTTTAGTTATTTTAAAACTATTTTGGTAATGAAATTTAGGTTCAAAATACATTTTCATGTTACTTATTGCATAGCGAACTTTTCCCACGTGAGAGAGGCAATATTACACTTAATTAACAAATGTGCAACAAGCTCTGAAGAATTGTCATTCTACATTGGGCTGCGAAAATTTACACATGAATTTTCCAAATGTTCAGTAAGGATTGGCCATAAAGTTTGGTGCAGAATTGTGCATTGTGGCGCAGAATAAATTTTAACTGATGTTGTCTTCCTATGGGACTGATTGTGCAAGATATTGCAGTGTATGTATATTAGAAATAATGGTTATACTGGTGAGCACATTGACAATGAATGTGAGGGTGGAGTTATGTACACAGTACATGTGTAGTACCTATACTTCCAAAAAAACAAAGCAGCTGTGCTCTGCTACGAGGTACGCATGGTCTTTGGCATTTAAATCATACAGTAAGGGCTTGGTTTAGCCTTTACTGCACGTACAGAGCTGCAATATATATTTAAACCAACGCGCATCATACGCAGCAGCAAACACAGGATTTTGAAATGAGGGTCTCCAAATATTTGAAAAACACATAGGACCTGATCCAGAGCTGCGCTTACATACGTTTTTCATGAAGTAGAGCAGCGGGAATTTGCACTGCGCATACCCAGAACGGGAGCGCACACATGGGAAATATGGGCGCAAGGCTGTGGCATAGCTACTATGCTCTGGCATTTATGCACATGAATAACAGTGGCATAGCTACTATGCTCTGGCATTAATGTACATGAAAAACAGCGGCACAGCTACTATGCTCTGGCATTAATGTACATGAAGAACAGCGGCATAGCTACTATGCTTTGGCATTAATGTACATGAAGAATAGCGGCATAGCTACTATGCTCTGACATTAATGTACATGAAGAATAGCGGCATAGCTACTATGTCTGACATTAATGTACATGAAGAATAGCGGCATAGCTACTATGTCTGACATTAATGAATATGAAGAACAGCGGCATAGCTACTATGCTCTGACATTGATGTACATGAAGAATAGCGGCATAGCTACTATGTCTGACATTAATGTACATAAAGAATAGCAGCATAGCTACTATGCTCTGGCATTAATGTACATGAAGAACAGCGGCATAGTTACTATACTCTGGCATTAATGTTGTCAAAATAAAAATGTAAATGTAAGACCATAAAATAAGGTACGCTGCCCTTATTCATATATTCGCAAATGCGAACGCAATATATTCGCATTTGCGTATAGTTATGTACAGTTGAGAAAATTTATGTATTGCCTGTAAAGGATGACGAGGGAATGCCATGTTGCAAAGAGCGCGAAAATGTGAACGCTCCTATTCATGCGATCACACTGGAGCGCGCTCATTCATGCGAACGCACGAGCGTGTATATTTTGGCGCCCTTTTGCGTTTGTATTTTTAAATATACTTTCCGTGAATATTAAACTTGTGTAATTAACTGTAAATGTCCATTCTAATTTTTGCATCTGTTTAAACTTATTTAATTAACTTTTCCATCTATGTATGTTGCTTTATTTAAGATTTTATGCCAATCAAGTGATATCAATATTTAATATGTAATGTTTGTACTTGCTAGAATCCTTGTGATAAGGTACGCATTTTAATGTTAGTTGTAATATTGCGTTTGCAAAATATGAGCAATCATAAAAGTGTTGAATATTCCTGTTACTGTAAAGGGATCAGATTTGTTTACTTTTCATTCATTGGACTACGGGATCCCACCAATGGGATCCCAGGGATAAGAGATCCTCCAATGAACAATTAGCTATGATGATGTCATAGCTCCATTGTTCTAGAATGAATAAAAGCTGACTCTTAGAAACAGACAGCTAGAGGAGTTCTGGATTGAAGCCTTGAGAGTGGACAGATCTGATCCCTGAATTCACTGGTAAGAATCTAATGTATTTTTGGCTATTGTAACATATGTTTGATAGTTAAATTGAAGTAAATATGATGTGAATATTTTTGGAACACAACCTGCGTCTGTATTCATTTTTTTTTATTGCCACGTACGCATCTATTGAATTACATTGCGTACACTATTATTGGTTCACATTGCGTGCGCTACTATTAATTCGCATTGCGTGCAAATTTATTTGCATATTGTTATTTTATGCATGTTATGCTATTAGGAAGAAAATTATTTTTACAATGTACATGAAGAATAGCGGCATATCTACTATGCTCTGACATTAATATACATGAAGAACAGTGGCATAGCTACTATGCTTTGGCATTAATGTACATGAAGAATAGCGGCATAGCTACTATGCTTTGGCATTAATGTACATGAAGAATAGCTGCATAGCTACTATGCTCTGACATTAATGTACATGAAGAACAGCGGCATAGCTACTATGCTCTGGCATTAATGTACATGAAGAACAGCGGCATAGCTACTATGCTCTGGCATTAATGTACATGAAGAACAGCGGCATAGCTACTATGCTCTGGCATTAATGTACATGAAGAATAGCGGCATAGCTACTATGCTCTGGTATTAATGTACATGAAGAACAGCGGCACACTGCTACTATGCTCTGGTATTAATGTACATGAAAAACAGCGGCACACTGCTACTATGCTCTGGTATTAATGTACATGAAAAACAGTGGCATAGCTACTATGCTCTGGTATTAATGTACATGAAGAACAGTGGCATAGTTACTATGCTCTGGCATTAATGTAACTAAAGAACAGCAGCATAGCTACTAGGCTCTGGCATTTATGTACATGAATAACAGCGGAATACCGCTACTATGCTCTGGTATTAATGTACATGAATGAAAAAGCATTTAAATGGGTATTTAAATGCTGCAAATGCAACCATTTATAAAAAAAACCAAACATTTAAATACATAGTCGCAGCCTCTGCCCATATGACTATCTGTGGGGGTGACAGTCTGCCCTTTTCTCTCTACGTGCTATTCAGAGTTGCGTGTTTCTGTTCAAATATAAATATATGTAAAATATGATATGCTATGAATTTATAATGTTACAGTATTTGATTTGATCAATGTAATAGTAATTTAATTAGCATACATTGATAAAATTCTCCCTGTACTATATTTCTATAATGTGTTTATACTAAATAACATTATAAACTCATATATATTTATATTTGAACATCGTGGTTACATTTTTTAATAGAATCTATTTGGTTCTCCATTTTACTAACAGTTAAAAATATTTTGCCCTCTGTGCTAAACTATACAAAACAGACATGTTATACATATATAGACAGATACAAGTTCAGTTCTCTGGCTGTGTATATATTCACAGTATATATAAATATATACACACACTGCCAGGGAACTGAACTGTTATATACACAATCTGGTGGAGCATATAGAGTCATATACAGTCATACCTCTACTGGATCTTCTGTCCCAGGAAATCAGCAGCAGCTTTCCCCTCCCCTCCCCTCTTCTCTGCCACGACGTTTGAATTAGCCATCCTGCACTGTGTACCATGTGATTGCAGTCACATGGTACAACACAGTCTCTGCATGCAGCTGGTCACAGAGGCTGTGATGGAGTTCAGAGCGGAGTTTAAGAGCTGTATATACTGCGCTCCTTTATGAAGCTTCTGTGACCCAGAACCAGGAGGAGGATCCCTGATGCTTTGCACCCTGTTTTTTTTTTTTTTTTTACTTTCTTTTTTGCAGTTGTAAAGTGGGTTTCTGGGCCACCCCCCGGGTGCGCCACTGATATAATCAACATTCTCATACCTTTAGTATCGCATTTAGAAGGTAAATGGTTTAATAAAGGTAGTGGTGTCAGCAGTGACCTGTACATGCCCTGTGGCTGCAGATGTTTTACCAAACATTTGGCATAGTAATGTCTGTGTTTGAGCCTAGATCATGGTTGCCGACTTTTGGCAGCTTCTCTCCGGGAGATCCCGGAGAGAAGCTTGCGACGCTTGCAGGGGGCGGGGCTCAATGACGCGATTTATGCAAATAGCGTCATTAGGCTCCGCCCCCTGGCTCATACTGGCCCGTTTTGACTTGAAATAGGGGTCGGACGGGGCTTGATGCCGCAGATTGCGTCAAGTCCCTTCCTGTGCCTAGCAACACTAGTATACTAGTGTTGCTAGGCAGGGGGGCAGGACTTGCTACTGCCCGAATTTCGGGAGTCTCCCGGACATTCCGGGAGAGTCGGCAACCCTGGCCTAGATTGAGTTTCATTGCTTGAGCATGTCCTTTTGTACATTTACTTTCTCCTCTTCTTCTCTTTACCTGCCCTCTAAACAGAAGCGGTTACAGTAGTGACCAGTGTTGCCAACTCTGACACACAAAACAAGCAACCGAGAAGTTCAAAACAAGCCCATCCCAATCGTAAAAAGCCAAAAAACAAGCCCAATTCTGTCTCTGTCTCTCTCCTTTGCACTTTTTTGCAACTTTGATGATTTCTTCCTGTTGGATTATAAACTGCAATGTTGATTACTATTGCCAAAAATATCATGAAAATTCATGCATTTTGTAAATATATTTGAATCTCTAGTCAGTCACCTTTTATAAATATTTAAGGATATCTTAGAGAGTGTGCCATTCCCTTTGGCTATATCTATCTATCTATCTATCTATCTATCTATCTATCTATCTATCTATCTATCTGCAATGCACACTAAATTAATCCCCCTCCTCCTATTAGTATGTTAACCTTCCCTCTACTCTAGCTCATACTAATCTGTTATATATGTTACCGGCAAAGTTTGAAATCCGGCATTCTATAGAATGCCTAAAACTAGCCGGCAATGTATGAATTTCACACATTTCCTAGGCATTCTATAGAATACCGAATATAGAAAGCGTCAAAGTATGAAATATTTCTCATCTGGCAAGGCACGTGACTTTTAACGCGCGGCACGTGACTTTTAACGCGCGCTTCAGGCTTACAATTTGTCACTTGCATTTAGCATTTTGCAATTTTAGATCATAATTCACTTTATGCCCTAAGAACTTGCTTAGAACTGAAGATATTCCTGACCATGAAATTCCTCTCCGGTCAGTTGCAACTGCTTAGTCCAGTGGAAGCGGCCAAGGATTCGTCAAATGTATGTGTAAAACAAAGTGCCAAAATATGAAATGTCTTTGCGTGAAAAATGTAATTCAAAATGTCATTCAAGCCTACCATGTTGCAACAAGTAGGTAAATGTATGTGTAAAACAAAGTGAGAAAATATGAAATGTCTGCGTGAAAAATTTAATGAAATGTAATTCAAAATGTCATTGTATTTTGAATACATTTTTTTCATGGCACTCATTATTTTTTCAGAATAACATTTGTATTTTTGCACAGGACCTTTTTTCATACTTTGCCTAAATAGTATTTGTCATTCTATAGAATGCCTAGGTATTCTATACAATGCCTAGGGAAAGTATGTAATAATTCTCATGTTTCATACATTGCCTAAAAACGCCAGGCATTCTATAGAATGCCTGCTTTTTTTTTATACATTGCCTGTAACATATACATTAACACCCCATTCACACTCAATTTACATCCTATTAACCCCCTATTAACTCTTCTCTCTCCAGTTCACACCTTATATATTTTACCTGGCCTTTATCTTCTTCCGATGCTCTGCCGACACCTTAACAAAAAAAAAAAATTATTGACTCAGGAAAAACACAAGCCCAATTCCGCTTCTTATAAGCGGAACTGGCAACTATGGTGGTGACTTGTGTTCCGGTAGGATCACTGTAATTGCGTGCGCTTTATTCTGGGCATGCTCAATGTCATGGAACGCAGAGATACAGCATGCCAGTCTAGATCAGACCTCTTTGGCTGCTACACAAGAGAAAGTTGCCATCTCCTTAGAATGTTATCTTATAACTGTTACACGCCAGCAGCCGACAGCCGGCGTGTAACGATTCTTCCGCATTGGCACTGTGGAACGCAGCGTGTGTTCCACAGGTCGGCCGGCGCATGCGCAGCACCTCTGTTAAATCCCCGGCGTTCCTCCACGAGGACGCCGGTGATATTCTGTCCTGTCCATGGATAGCTGCTTGTAGCTTCTCCTCGCTGCGTTTTTCGCTCATGCCCGGCTCTCTGCACCCCTATTAGGCTTGTGTCTCTGCACCATTGCTCTGTCTTGTGGGTGTGTCTTTTTTGATCTATATATACCTACCTGTATTGGCTGTTTAATCCTAGCCACATAGTGGCATATATATACCTATCTGTATTGGCTGTTTAATCCTAACCACATAGTGGCATATATTAATACCTACCTGTATTGGCTGTTTAATCCTAGCCACATAGTGGCATATATATACCTACCTGTATTGGCTGTTTAATCCTAACCACATAGTGGCATATATTAATACCTACCTGTATTGGCTGTTTAATCCTAGCAACATAGTGGCATATATATATATCTACCTGTATTGGCTGTTTAATCCTAGCCACATAGTGGCCTATATACACCTACCTGTATTGGCTGTAATATCCTAGCCACATAGTGGCATTTATATACTTATCGGTACTGGCTATTGACCTTTGCCATATACTGGCAGTTGGCATTTTTTGCTACTTATTTATCCCTACCTGCTACCAAGCGGATATTGTGTAGCTTAGTCTATTGTTAATTAATCGCCATATTCTGGCTATTTACTTTTGGTCTAGTTTTGCTGACTACCGTTGTCCTACTCTATTCTCATGCCACATAGTGGCCACCTTGTTTAGTAATATGTCTTGCGGATCTATTGCTTAGTCTCCGCTATCTTGTGGTAGTCTTTGTTGTCTGTTTATTCGCTTCTTTCTACCTGCTATCTGTTGTGTGAAAGTGAACACTGATAGCATTTCTCCTACTGTCACGGTGCCTTGCTCCATACTTGATCTTGTTATTATTTCCCCTTTCAAGTGAATCTGCGCGCCTAGGATAGTGGCTTGTTTATCTGGGCTCTGCACAACTCCATCCCCACCACTAGGGGCCCTGGCGAAGACTCCCAGATTCCCTGCTGCATGCTAGGTAACCAGTTTCATAACTGTACTGTTTCATAACAATAACACTAGAATTCCATGTTCTTCTATACCGAGGAATTTTTGTCTTATGCAAACTTCTTGTCACGTTCAAGGGGTGTTTGGGATCTGTCCCGGGTGTCAGAGATTGAAGCAACTGAGAGGGTTGGAATTGGAAGTGAGCCGGTTTAATGAAGGACGGGTGCATACAGAAAATAAAGAAACACAATGGTGAACAGTCTTTGAATCAGGGAGTGCAGGGGAGCCAAGGGGACTGGAGGTGCAAGGGAAATGATAAAGTCCGTGAACAGGGGTACACACTGGTAGGTGGGAGAGACTACGACTGGATAGGCGTAGTAATAAAGTCCAGGTAGTAATGACTGTAGAATGGTGGAAAGATGAACTGGAAGAATCCGGGTTGAAGAAGCTGTAGAGTTTAAGGCTGAGATGAACAAGGTGAATCCGGGTTGCAGATACTGTAGAGTTGGAGGTCGAGATGTACAAGGTGAATCCGGGTTGTAGACACTGTAGAATTAGTTGTTGAGATGACCAAGATGAATTCGGGTTGTAGATGCTGTAGAATTGGTGGTTGAGATGACCAAGATGATTCCGGGTTGTAGATGCTGTAGAATTGTAGGTTTGAGACGAACAAGATGGTTCCAGGTTATAGATGCTGTAGACGTGGAACTTGAGCTGGATTGCAATGTAGACTGGACCAGGACAGGATGGACTGGACCAGGACTGGATTGACTGGCCCAGAACTGAATTGACTGGATCAGGCAGGACTGGATCAGGCAAGACTGGATCAGGGAGGATTGGATCAAGATACTAGCAATCAGGATCAGGATCAGAGCTCAATGAAGGAGTACCAGGCACCTAGAGGACCTAGTTGTTCTGGCACTGAACAGCGGGACTGTAGGCTTTAAATAGTGCGCCCTGCGCACTCATTGGCTGAAGTACTGGAGAGCAGTGATTCTATTGGTGGAGCGCCGTCAGGTGAGTATTCCAAGATGGCGGTGCCCACGGACTGGAGCACCACCGCACTTGCCGCCCAGAACCACGAGGAGGACGCCAGGATCCAGACTCCGGCAGCATCATGGTGAGTAGTGGAGTCTGTCCCTGTAATAGTGGCAGACTCCGTGAGACCGCAACGCTGGAGCGACAGGAGAAGGCAGGCACCAGGAGATGACAGAGCGGGTAAGTGCGGTGTCTGCCGCAATATGTGATACCTCTTAAACCACTGAGCAAATACATAGATACATTTTTTGTACATATCAGCAGTATTGCAAAATTTCATATAGTCATTTCCTGAAAAAAACAGCCCATTGCCATATCAGCCTACTATGATCCATGAAATAACCTTAGTCTTCTCAACAATACTCTCCCTAAATTCTACAGGATCTGAAGTCCATGACTTACTTACTCACTCACCCATCCCAGATAAGTGCAGCTCACTCATCCCATGACACAACTGTCCCTTGGCCTCCAGACTTTCTTTAAATATGCTTAAAATTACCTGTAATATTTTTTTGTTTTACTTTTCTCTGCTTTAAACTGTAAAATATGTGAAATATACAGGCCTTATGGTGCAAAACTTCATTTTTACATTATTTTCCAATACCAAGCAAGTGTGTTTTATAAAAGAAGGCCAGAGTCTTCTAGAGGTGCGTAAAACAATCCTGTGCGTGTCCAATTTTATTTTATTACAACAATAAATACCGAAGCATCTCTACTCTGCAATATGGCATATGGCTCATATGGAGCGCACCCATTACCTTCATGATAGGAAAGACAAATTCTTACTTATATGGTCTCCTTGGCTTTTGCAACAGACACAACCTTAACATCTCTATTTAAGACCCCTAATTAATCTAAATATATCTCCTCAGACGAAATCCTTCCTCCCCCCTATCTCCATTCAAAAATGAAAATAGCAGCTCTATACCTAATAGGTTATATATTTAATTATATGCTGGTTTTGTGTCATATATGCTTGTACTTCACTATTATATGTAATACCAATTGTATTGTTTTCTGAGGTTTTCCTATTTATGTATAACTCATTGCTATCTAATAAAACCAAGTTTAAACAAATAAATATATAAATAAATAATTACCAAAGCAATAATTGGTTTGTATTGTTGATACAAGTATTTGAAGAACTCACTGTTATATTTGCAAGATGTTTTAAATTTATAGGCAGTGCTATTTAATAATGGTGCTGATGGACCTTGCAAAAAAACAATAACAATTCATAATTTTGTGCAACAGTTCAGTTTAAGAATTACTGGTAAAACTGTCCAGACTAATTGCTTGATACTCAATACGAGACATTAATTACAGGTCAAATTGTGCAAGAGTAAGATAATTTTGTAAATGTTCACTGTTATTAATAGCTGCAGAATTATAGTAAAACATTGCAGAATAACATGAAAGCTATAGATACAATATTCTTGAAAAACCAGTAAAGTCTGACATATAAATCTATATGGGTTTATGTAAGATTTATATATGACTGGGACAAGCAGCTGCTGCAAGCCTGATGGGTAAGAAGTGTGTGGAGGATAGACTAATGCATGGGTGGCCAAGCTCGGGCCTCGTGAGCTACCAACGGTTCATGTCTTCCAGGTCTCCTTGTTGGAGCACAGGTGTGTTCATTACTAACTGACACATTCAAAAAAATCTACAGTTGGTAGTGATTATCTCACCTCTGACTTTCTGAGGTGACCTGGAAAACATGAACCGTTGGTAGCTCACGAGGCCCGAGCTTGGCCACCCCTGGACTAATGCTATGCCATCTCCAAACCACTAGTAAACCCAACATGTAATATACTAATATATATATACACACACACACACACACACACACTATATAGTGTGCTACAGTATTCCCAGACCCTAATATAGCCTAATTATGTTATAGTATGTGGTAGTGGTTCCCAAACTTGGTCCTCGAGGCTCTTCATATTACGAATGCCACAACCAGGGCATGAAGTCTAACTAGGGCCTGATCTTCACTAGAATCCTTGAAGGTGGGGATTGGCTGGTCTGCAGGACACCTAGCAGGTCGCGGCCCCCGAAGGCGACACCCAGAGAAGGAAAAGGAAACAAAGGCGGAAAGAAGCTGGAGAGAAAGAAGCAGAACAGAAATAAACAGAGTGGGAACAAGAGAGCTAGCAGATGCTTGAATGAAAGATATGGGTAAGGCATCGGTTCGGCAATTCCAGAACCCCGAATTTTTATGGTCTGTCGGCGCAATGCCACATGTGGCCTCATCCAAACAATGTCTCCATTCCTCAAAAGTGAGCTTTATGGCCAGCAGTTCTCTATTCCCCATGTCATAGTGTTCAACAGAGAAAAACTTCTTTGAAAAGTAGGCACAAGAGTGCAACTCTCCATTCTCCGGATCCTCCTGTGACAACATGGCTCTGGCTCCCACATCTGATGCATCTACCTGAACTACAAAAGGAATCTCGGGGTTTGGGTGTCTAAGGATAGGGGCAGAAATGTAGACTTGTTTCAATTTCTTGAATGAGTTAACAGCCTCTGAAGGCCAATTATTGAGATCCCCATCCTTCTTAGTAAGGTCCAAGATAGGCGAGATCAAAGAGGAGAAGGCTCTAAGGAATCTCCTGTAAAATTCCAAAAACCATTGGACGGTCTTCAGATTTGATGGCTTTTATCTTGGCCAGGCCCATTGCAAAGCCCATGAATAAATGAGAATGTTGTCTAGGTAAACAACCACGGAGCAACCCAAGAAGTCCCAGAAGATGTCAGTAATAAAATCTTGGAAGACCACCGGGGCATTGCAGAGTGCAAATGGCATCACCAGGTACTCATTATTCCCAGATTGAGTGTTGAAGGTGGTCTTCTATTCATCACCTTCACGAATTTAGATCGGGTTGTATGCACCTCACAGATCTATCTTCAAATAGATATTGACACCCTTTAATTGATCAGAGAAATCTGAGATGAGTGGTAATGCGAATGTATTCCTCACAGTGATTTTGTTTAATTCCCGGTAATCAATGCAAGGTCTCAGAGTATCATCCTTTTCTGAACAAAAAACAATGCACCAACTGGAGATCTTGAAGGCCTTATGAATCCCTTTTCTTGAATATATTCATCCATAGCTGTGGTTTCTGTATGGGACAAGGAGAAGAGCCTCCCCTTGGGCAGTTTAGCTCCTTAAGGGAGATATGCAAAATGTCCTCAAGGAAATCAGAAGGAGGATACTGCACCAGAGAGTCCTTGATGATGTCAGATAGACCCACTCTATATTTAATTTAGAGAGTTGGGTCATTCCATTGGCAAACAGTAGCCCATCATATGAACTCCACCCAGTATTCTTCCGCAGAGCGCTGGTCCTGATGAGTGGATCTAATCATGGTCTCTACCATGGCCAGATGGTCCAGGTCATCATAGAGGAGGCCCAATGCTTTAAAAAAAGGCCTCCGTGGAACTCCAAATCCACCGATATCCTACCTATCACATGGTCGGACCATGCTCCTGTGGTATGGACATGGGCTACTAACTCCAAATTTTTACCTAGACCATGGCGTCTCCAACCTCACCTATTAACCTCCCTTGAAGCTAAGATAGAGATTGAACAAGCTCTTGACTTGTATCTCCAAACGAATAAAGCTGAAGATACCTCTATCTTTACCCTCTGGTGTGCTCTTAAAGCGGTGGTACGGGGAGTGGCTATCCAGGTGGGCGCCAGACTGCGCAAGCGATATATTCAAACGTTATTAGATCTTGAAGCACAACTCTCCCGTCTTGAATTGCTAAACCAATCCTCCCCCACTGTAGACTCTAAAAATCCACTCACTAAGGTCAGAGCGGATCTCAACAAGCACCTGCAGAAACAGACGCACAACGCTATGATTGCATCGCAACAGAATTAAATGCTTAGGCGATAACACTGGGCGGAAGCTTTTCAACCCCCGGGACATCGCTAATGCGTTTGCAGCATACTACTCGGGCCTGTACAATTTACATAGTGATGCATCTGTTCCGCAGCCTACCCCAGATTTGATTGCGGGTTTCCTTAACTCCCTCCCCCTACCCTCACTGACACAAACCACCTTGGAAGCCTTGAATCTCCCCTGGACACGAGCGGAGGTTACCTTAGCTATTAAGGGGCTGATTCAGAGATGCGATTGCGAAAAGATTGCAAATATACGCACCTTTGCTAAGATCTTAGCAGGTTCCAGCCCACTGTAAAAACAGACACTCCCCTTGCAAACAGCGGTGGATCTTAAACTTAGACCACCATTGACTTGCCCTAACTATACGCTGTCATTTGGGATCGTAAGTGACGTGGGAGCGTTCATTTAAGATCCTAAGCGTCAGTCCTCGCCCACTTTCCCTCATTTCCCTGCCTCCCCCCGCCCATTTCCATGCAAATCCTTAAGATCTTAAAGATTCGCTGCACTTAAGATCTTAAGTGCTTGCGTGCGATTCAAACTTACGCTTTTAGCGAATTTACGCTCCTAACCGCTACGTAAACAGCGTTGCACTATTACTACGCATGCGCAGTTTTGCAAATTTTCTAGGATCTTAAATATACGCACCTAAGTGCCGTGGAAATCGCATCTCTGAATCAGCCCCTAAATCTCTCCCTAATAACAAGGCCCCGGGCCCAGATGGCTTTGTTAATAACTTCTATTCAACTTTCTCCGACACGTTGTCCCTTATCCTTACTACTCTCTATAACGCTGCTTCCAAGACGGGCATCTTCCCAGCGGAAATGTTGGAAGCTCAAATTGTAACTATTCCTAAACCAGGTAAATCCCCCACAGATGTAAAAAATTATAGACCTATAGCTCTCTTAAACACTGATATTAAACTTTATGCTAAATTGATAGCAAATCATCTAGCCCCCCTTCTTCCCGCCCTCGTTCACCCGGATCAGGTGGGTTTTATTCTGGGACGCCAGGGGTCAGACAATACTCATAGAGTTTTAAATATAGTGGATTGGGCTAATCAATCTTCCACACCACTTGTCTTACTCTCGCTCGACGCCGAAAAGGCTCACTTGCACTGGGACTGTTACGATTGGCCACTGGGGATTGCACCCACAGTGGGGAACCGCAGCATGGTGTGCTGACTGGAACCCAGGTACTCTCCGGAACCCTCACATACAGTACACACAAGACCAGATATAAAGTAAGGCAAACAGGTTTATTGGTCAAGTACTGAATTCTCTCAATAGTAAGCAGCATATAAATATTACAAACTGCAATATCTGAACTTCCAAATAGGTGAGCACAGAGGTAAGTAATACACCCAGGGAAATACAACAGATATAGTACGAATACAGAGATTAGTGCAATGTGCACTACAGGTCCCAGCAATACAGAGAAAAGTACAGATGGTAAGTACTGAGTGGTAGCAAGATGGTAAACTACCAAACACACTGCAAGATGTTATAACAGCGGAGCAATGCTCTAACGATACACACAGCTAACACACTGAAGAATAATAACACAGTGGCATACAAGGCTGATGACTAAATACACTGCTAGATGGTACTCGCAGGCTGGATACACACACAGCAAACACACACTGGAGAAGAACTACACAGTGGAGGATAAGGCTGGCGGCTGAGTAACTGCAGATGACAACAGCAGAACCCTAACCAACGTGGCAAGGCTGGAACACGAACTCACTGCAAGACAGGAGACGCTAACACACGTGGCCAGGTAAACAAACACACTACCGCAAGATGGCACAAGCAGGTACTGTGAAAACCAACATGGCAATAACACACGATCACTCACTGCAGATGACACAAGCAGGAGGCAATAAGCAACTGTGGTAGATGACACACACACGCCTGAACAGGCGGGGCAATGCAGGATGGTATGCACGAAACACTCAAACCAGCAAGTGGAATGGAGACCGGACCTGTCCAGGACAGAGGCCGATGGCGAGAGCAGCAAGCCACTCACGCTGCGCACCTTACCACACAGAGGGTACAACAGACAACGAAGAGAGGTATAACCAGGCAAGGGGTAACACTGGGAAACAGGGTAACAGGGTAGCAAGAGCAAAAAGCACTTATCAGGCACACGATGTCAGCGAGCATAAAGCAAGGACCAGACGCTATAACCGACGGTGTGCAGATCCCAGCAGCAGCTATTTAAAGAACCCCCCTCCAATCAGTGAGGAGGGCCTGACACACCTCCAGAGCTAATAGCTGCAGCTGGGAATGTGCAGCTAGCTGCACAGCTAGCAATGGCAGATACATAGCAGTAAAATAACAGAACAGAAATACAGACATGTTAACGAAGTGTAACAACTTCCTTCCCCTTCCTTATGTCTTCTGTAAGTTCATTCCTCCCACTTAGTGTGTTAGGTCACGTGAGCAGGGCCATCCTAGTGTTGTTCCCTCTTCCACCACTTCCCCCCTTACTTTGTACCCTCTTGTCACCCTCTGCTACCCTTTTACCCCATCCCCACCTGGTGGCTCCCTCTCAACCTCTCACTGCGCTCTATCCCCTCTTCCCTGATCTACCAAGCTTGACACCTCACATTTTGCCTTGCGTTCTGTGCTTGCTTCACTTTATTGTAGTTTTGTGATATTTTTATATTTCTATTGTATTTTATTATATACTATGCTGTCCATCCCTGCCTTGTATGTCTGTAATGTATTTTGATATATTTTGTACGGCACTGCGGACACCCTGTGGGGCCTTATAAATAAACAATAATAATAATAATTGAGCTATTATTGCCCCAGCACTCTTGCAACTACCCAGCAACTAACCATAACTTTCTATATTTAAAATAAAAGTCAGAGAATTAGTTACATACCCCAACTTTGGGTCATATACCATGTATTTTTAAATTGAGAGCTCACCCCTGGCAGAGGTCCCCAAGTCTCCAAAATAGCCACTCTGGAACAGCACCCCCTGTCAGCTGCTATCCCAGACACAC
>WWET01001201.1:299559-310514 GCA_011038615.1 Limnodynastes dumerilii
CAGGAACTCCCATATGAGCGCTTCCCATCTGTATAGCGGGGAGAGGGGGAGAATGTCCGGCACCATGCTGGATAGGCGCCGGACATCCCTCCCCCACTTACTGCTATACAGATTTGCAGCGTTCATACAGGAGACTGTATAAACGCTGCCAATCTGTATAGCGTGGTGCGGGGGGATGTCTGGCGCCTATCAAGGATGGCGCTGGGATGCACCGCATCCCCTTGCGGAGCGGGTCGCGCCGGCCCTGATCTCTTGTGTTCCCAACAAAGTGCCTCATATGCCATATACTCCCAGCTGATAGCTCCATCTTTTTCCTCAGTGATGGCTTGCCTCTGGTTCTCCATGCCCCCTCCTCAATATAGCCACACCTTTTCCAACTTATTTTTTGAAAATTGTCTCTCTTGATTGTAACTGGTGGATGTCTGATGGCTCCTCCTTATACAATGGCTTGATGGATATTTTAAGGAAGAGAGGCTGTGCTATGCTGATGTGACTCGGCAGCAGAGTATCACAGTTTCTCTCCATGCAGTTCCCAAGAATGAATTGGCTCTGAATTTGCACTTTGGGAACAGCTGCCTTAGAGCAAAAAATAGAAACCAATGACAATTAATAGTAATAATAACAAAAGATTACTATAACCAATTGTAAATAGAAAAGAGAGAGAACTAGTGAAAGTAGCAATTGAAAGTGGTAATTTACCAAGCACTGTTTGGATATTTCATATCTATTGCGCGTGCATCTTCTTTATTTAATTTGTATAGCTTTCTTTTTTTAGCTATAATGTAAAATGTATAATTTGATATACATATAACATTTTAGTTACATATTTTGACAAGAACATAAATGGAATTTGGAATTTATAAATGAAAACACTAGTCACGTGACAGTTCCTCCACGCCATCATACACGCCTAGCAACAGAAATCTTGGGGCTCGGTACGCTCATGTGTTTGGGGGTCCCCATCCCTCCTCAATTGTGTCTGCAGCAGTAGATTGCAGCGGTCCCTCTGAACCTCTGGGCCCATCACCAGGGCCGACATCAGGGTGGAACAGCCGAGACTACTGTCCCGGGCCCGGACCTGATGGAAGCCCACCGATACTTACCTAGCTCTATAGCAGCAGGTATCTGCGGTATGCTACCGCCAATACTTGCTGTTCAGAGCTATTTAGTAGCCGGCCAACGCACAGGGAATTTGTTCCGTGCGGACCGGTTTGCTGCTAAAGCGTGTCTACCGGGCCCCGCCCGTGACGGATAGGGGCGGGGCCCCGTGGCTGGGTCCCGTCACAGCTGTCCCCCTTGTCATTCCCTGTCGCCAGGCCTGCCATCATATAACAATACAAAACAGCTGTCCCCCATCATTGCATTGTAACCAGACTGTACCTGCTTTTTTGTGCTTTTTGAATTTATTTGGTTATCAGAAAATAAATAAAAATTAGTTTTCCCATTTACTTATACACCACACCCCCCATGCCAGCATTAATCTTTTTCAGACACCAGTGGAATGCACCTTAATGCACAAAATGCAGTATGCAGAAGAGAGAGCACTCACCTTTATCGTGTGTATCCTATATATAGAAATCCATGTTTATTGTCAAATACATGGAATCCAATATACCTGAACCAGTACTGCAGCGGTGAAAGTTTGTGGCCAAGGATTTTGCCTTAAATATATCCATGTAAAAACTACTATTTCTCTGTTGTAGTCTGTTTTGCTCATTTAATTTTTGTTTTCTGTACCTATGCTGCAGGTGGTAATACAAGTGACCACCTCTCATTATAGGCCAGGCTATTAGCAGTGATAATTGCTCACTAGCAGAATACAGCATGCAATAATAGAAATGCCAAGCTATCAAGCACTTCGTCTATGTTCACGTACTTTACGTAAAGTAATTGCCAAACAGGTCCATCTGTCATTAGATGTGTCCAGATTGCCAAGCCAATGGTGGGAGATCAATGGGAGGAATTTAGCAAATCCTTAAGATGTTATGTTAATGATCTTCACTAAATAAATACATGTTTGGCAAACTTATTAAATAAATGTATAGGATTAAGCATAACACAGGTTTTACAGGTATGTACTACGATCACCATTATATATAATATTTCTTATAACTTACCTTCCAGTAAAAATAAGGGAATTTAGTTAGAGATTGCAAATAGAACTTAAAATATATTTAAAAAAAAAAAACATTTGTTTTTAATATTTAACATTAATATTCGTTTTAAAGTTTATTAAGGTTTTAATATTATTAATATTTTTTTTTTATTTTAATATTATAAAATTTAAAACAAAAAACAGGACAGTTGGAGAATGCGGGCATCGATCCCGCTACCTCTCGCATGCTAAGCGAGCGCTCTACCATTTGAGCTAATTCCCCTTGCCGCTCATGGGTTCACTTTACTGGTTTTGATAGTAGCGTCACATGTTTCCGCGACCAATAGAATACAGGCTGAAACTAGGTAGGCGCATGCCAGACCTAATTTTGCGCCTGCGCCTGAATGACTGACAGGCGGGGCGTGGCTCAGTGTCAGGCTAATCGTTGAGTTGGTGTTCTGTGTGTTTCCCCACAGCTGTAGCTGCGTCGGGACGAGGATGCGTGAAACCGGGGGGTGAAGTGAAGGGAGCAAAGCTTATATACTGGACCGAGGCTGTCGTCATAAAGGTAGGACATGAGCACTCGAGCACCAGAGACATCAGCATCCTCCGTGTGTTGCTCAGCATGTAGATAGGGGATGCTGTCCGTTATATTGTATTCGACGATCGTCTGTACAACGTGCTTATCCTATATATAGACATCATTAGCACACGCATGCTTAACAATGGATTACAGCAAGGTATAGGAATGTATACTGTCCAGGGTATCATGCTGTTTATTTATCATGTCTATTTAAACATTTATCAAAAGCAAACCTAGCACAACAGAATCCCACATCGTATAGCAACATCTGTGTTATGCTGTTGAGATAGGCTTAGTCATTTATTATACTGAGTGATGTGGTCTGTTATGTTTCTCTACAACTTAAAATGGGCATTATTCATTTCTAATTTAATATGGTAAATGAGAAATGTCCAATGACTGGGCCCCACATTCTCCTTGTTATTACTATGACACATTTAAATTGCAAATTAACCACATCCCCAGTTAGAAGATGTCAAATGTTTTCCTATTTGCACCTAACTGTTGGTCATAAAAGAGGGCTTGTATTTATATGTTTGCTGTATATTAATAATATCAGCAAATATGTAGTACTAAGCAGGTAATATATCTTCAAAAAAAAAAAAAAAAAAAGAATAATAAAAACTGTATAAATCTTTTTCTTTGGTGATCAATAAATACACAATATCCTGTTACATTATTTATATAAATTTTGCTCAGGTAATGTTTTCTTTCTCTGTAAATTTTGCTCAGGTAATGTTTTCTTTCCCTGTAGTTACATTATCATAAATTATTCTGTCTGTATATTTCTAATCCTAAAATAAAGTTTGTGTTGGATGCTCTTTTTTCTTTTGGTGGGAATTATATGCTCACACTTTTTGCTTTACTAGCCTTTAGTCATATATTGCGGATGTAAACAGCTGAAACTAAATAAGGATGTGGTATGAACATAGGTTACAGAAGGTGACCACGATATGAACAAGCACACAACACAGAAATGTGACTTTTTCTTCTACTTAACCAGGCTTTATATGTTGATTTTTTTTAGTTTATCAAATGTATGTTCCTGCTTTGTTCTGGAAGCAGTGTACCTGATGCTTTTTTTTAGCTTATCCAGACATAAGTTTTTTTTCCTGTTTTTTGAAAGTGTATTGAGAATGTATTCCAGATATAATGCAGAAGGTAGGTAATATACCAGAAGGTAGGTAATAACACTGACAAAATCCACTAATCCTTAAAGTTTTTGCTTGGATCAGAAAACACCTGCTTTTTGTGATTATGCATATGCTGTGATTTCTGCAACATCCATATTTCTGTACTATTACTTATTCTGACACATATGTGTCAGCAGGATGGTTGCGAGTGCTTGGGAGGGGGGGGATGTGGAGAGAGGGATGCAGATTGTACAGTAGAGGTGTGCCTTACACACTATGGGTCGGATCCAGAACTACGTCCGTCTTCCATAGACGGATGTAATTCAATGAACAATAGCTACTGCGCATGCGTAGTAGCCATTGTACGTAATCTGCGTATCATTTTGATACGTAGATTGCGTATATGCGGTCTTTTAGACCGGAACGATACGCAGATTACCTACAATAGCTACTACGCATGCGCAGTAGCTATTGTTCATTGAATTACGTCCGTCTATGGAAGACAGACGTAGTTCTGGATCTAGTCCTATGCCCTATACAGATTTCCATTCGGTCTCTATTTTAATTGAAAACAGATTGGAAATCTTAAGGTATGGGTCTAGAATTGGAATTCCATACGAGCAAGGGGAGTGGCCTATACGATCGCGAAGGCTGGATCCAACAGTGTTCTTGTATCCCCACTGCTGCTGAATTAGAAACAGTGGGGCAGATCCAGACCTACGGCCACCACACTAGTTACGGCGGCCGTATGCGTGAGAACGGCATTTCTGCCGTTCTGCGCATGTGCCGGGCAAATGTTGCCCGGCGTAATCTATGATTCAGGGATCCCTGAATCGGGCGTCCGTAACTACAACGTCTGCTACAAATGGGCAGACTAGATGGGCCATGTGGCTCTTATCTGCCGTCACTTTCTATGTTTCTATGACAAAGGGGCGTGCTGCGCTGTAACTACGTTGTAGTTACGGAAGGTAGGCGGGGGGAAGGGAAATTAGGCAGGGAGGGATGGGTTAGGCACTTACGACCCAGTGTTATGCCGGCTGAAGTTAAGGTAGCCTTCAGCCGTCGTATCGGTGGGTAATTACAAAGGCCACGGGGAGTGTCGGGGGAGTGCACCAGAGCTACGCTGGCTGTACTTACTGCCAGTGGGCCAGTGTAGCTATGGATTAGTATGTGTGAAAGAACACCACTTTACTATTAGATAGATGAACTTTAGAATTTAATGTGAATGCTATTTGGTGATCAGGCTGTGGTGCTGTTTTATGTGTACTTAGAATGTGCTCACTGCAAAGTGGCAGCCGCTTTCTGCTGGGCACAAGATTTTGTCTAAGTGGCATCCTTTATAAATATTTATTTTTCTGAAAACGTGTTTTATAAATGCTGTTTAGAACTCATATCTCACGTATTCTGTATATAACTCATACTCACATATTTTTTTTTTTTTTAAAGCTACTCTTTATCTACAGATTAGCAGACTTTGTCGTCTTTAAAACTTGTTTCTCATACCTTTTGATGCTGGTATCTTTGTCACTTAGTGAGGCCCCATGGCTCCATGGACATAAATAGCCCAGACCTTAAGACCTGTATCCTTGTATTGAAGTCAAGCATCAGTACATTTTGCATAACAGACACAAGGTTATAAAAAGCAGGCATTGCATTGAGGTTTAGTCACACCCCTTCTCATACATACCTGAAAGCTATTCTGAAAACTTTTCTGTCTTTGCTAAAGAGGAAATAGTTTATTTCACTGGAGGTGCTTTTATGTTTGAAAATGCAGAGTTGCCTGGGTACTGTTCTGTTCAGTAATGCTTTCTATCTTATACCTTTCAAGTGGAATTGATAACAAAAATAAGTTACTTATGAATTAACTGAACTGTACCTCCTCAGTTTTTGACTACAAAATTGCATGACGATTTCTAAATGCTGTATTCTGCATGGCTTTGTATTCTCTGAATCCTTCAATCCACAACCATAAAAAGTGCAAAAAAAATGGTGGCAGTAATGAAAAACTGATACTGACATAAAAGGTAAAGCATTTATTAATTAATACAATCACTAAAAAAAAATCACTAAATAAACAATATAAACTGATAAAATATATCACAAATGACAAGAGAAATTTCTGGGACCACTTGAATTATCACTACTGTTATTGCTGTTTCGGCAGAAATTGAAGATTCCATTAAGTGGATTAAATCCTCCACAATAGTCTATAGGAAGCAGATCTGGTAGTTCAATATATAAAATACAAGAGTCACAACATGAGATATAGGTTCCTCTAAGTATAGATTCACACTGAGATGGATTCAATTACCTGCTGCATGTAGGACTTTTATATAGATGGCAAATCACAACAAAGAGATCCTTGTGGTTATGATGTTATATATATATGGTTTTTTATTACCGTGCTCTTGATGTCTGCTGCGCTTCCGGCATTAATAAATATTAATTTGTTGAATGGATACTGCCAGAGCAAATTCCCAATACTTAAATGGATGAATGTGGGTTTCTTCTGGTGTCCGTGTTACTGCCGTCATCCGTGCAGACGATTTCGATCTAATCGGCAGCCGCTTTGAGAGCTGGAGACCACCACTACTTTATCTGCACTTTGTCACCTACTCCTACTCCACTAGAGAACCTACTCCACTAAATCCCCCGATGGTTACAATTTATTTTTTGCACATAGTTTAACTTTTTTTTTTTCATAAAGTTTGTAAAACCAAAAACTTTTTAAACACAGGATGTAATAAAAATTTAAGTAATATCATATGAATAATGTATATGTGCCGTTGATATAGGCAGCTTGTTTTCTTTATAAGTTTTCCATTTTGCCAACAGTTTTTAAATTGCATTTTGGTGACAGTTATAGATTATTACAATGGTGGCAGATTACTTTAATGGCAGCCACTCATTTTACAGGTGATGAGTTTTAGTGACAGTTTTAGATTATCATTGTTACAGGTTTTTTAATTGTCATAACTTTGATTATATCAAATTAGTGTGCCAATTTCAAATTAGGGACTATATTGTAATATACAGTATGTTATTGGGTTTACATTTTTTTTATCTAGAATGTCTGTTGTCACTAGAACCAATTTCGGATTAAGGTATGTCAAATGAAGATTAATGCGCATACGTAGCATCCTAGTGACAACCATTCAATATAGAGGGCATCATGGTGACCTCCAAATACATTACAGAGACCATCCTAGTGACCACAACCCATTACTGTGAAAATCCTAGTTATGTGCAAGCGAAAAATGGCTACCAAGAGGTCTCAAAACTAATGGCCTGATGGGATACTTCCCTGTAAGTGGCCGGTCTGCCCCTGGTTCCACCCATATTCCATTTCTGGGCTTTTGAAGGAAAAAGCTTTCAAGGTGAACATTCATTGATTCTTCGTTGATATCCAGACTTCTGTTCGTTAAGCTACTTATACAAGTCTCTTGTGTAAGTAAGCCTAACAGTAATATCTGCGCGTGCATGCACCAGATGTTATGATGGGGATCCCATCAGTAGGCAAACAACTGCTGTTTTACCTCCCATCTAATCACCATATTTCACTCTTGCATACAAGACTTCTCCTGTGCTTTCCTCTTCTCAGCAACGATATCACTCTGTCTCTCAGGTTATCTCTTAGCATGTGGCTTTTTAATCAATCCCTCTAAAAAAATTTCTTCAGTAAAGCCTACCCTTCCTTGGCACATTCTCCATCCTCCTTTTCTTCCACTTTCCCTTGGCCCCCACTCTTCACTCCTCCCATTCCTCTCTATTGTCCCTCCCCTGATCCCCTCTTAACCCATTTCTCGAGCAGGTCCCTCTATCATTTTCTCCTATCTCCTCCAGTCTCATCTCTACCCTCGCTGCACTGACACTTGAATTTTTGTATTTTTGTCTTGCTGTCAGCTTTGTGCCATCGCATGTATTACCCTGTATTCTGTGTTTATGTTTACTCAATATTTATGTTATGTACATGTCATTACTTTACGGTCTTGCAGATTCTTTGTGCCGCCTAAAAAATAAAACTTTATGATAATTACTAAAACAATGAGTGCTAAATTGGGTGACAATAATTATCCTTTTATACATCTAATAATTAATGATTGCTGCTGTAAGAGTAGGGGGCTGATTCAGAGTTGCACTTCTACCTTTTTTTAGGTGCAAGTGTAGACCTGAGCAATACCATGTTGAATTGCAAGGGGAGGCAGATTTCAATTGTAAAACCAGAATTAAAATTAGGAGGTGAAATTTCTTAGCTCAACTCTATTTTATAGACTAAACTTAAAGCTGTGCAGTATTTTGTATTGTATGTGTAAAAGTAATATCGTTTCCCTTCATGCAAAAAATTTTAAATTAATAAACCCCCCTTACTTTGAAAAATGGTATAGCCGAGCTGTACACTTGCACCTAAAAAAAGGTGTAAGTGCATCTCTGAATCAGCCCCCATGTGAGATAATAAAAAAATCTTACATTTGACAAAGAGTGGTGTGGTTTTAATGACTTAACAGTTTTTTGGTAATTTCAAGTGTCTGCAGCAACTAATGACTCTAGTTATAGAGAAAACACATTATAGAGGCCTCAAGTACATTGTTTTCTTTGTAGGATGAGCCAGTAAATGAACATTTTCAGATTTAATGCGTGCAATCTAGATTCAAACTTCTCAGCTGGTTGTAAAGAGTGTCTCATCCGTGCTTTGAAGCTTTTGTTAAAATGTTTAGTCACTGAACTTGTGTAGTCATATGTTTATATGTTTAATCAGTGGACACTCTGTGGCTTTCCTTTTTACTCAGTTTTGTTGTAGAAAAATGTAAAAAAAAGATATTCCTATAAATGTAGCTATAGTATTAATTTATGTTGTTTATTTTATATATAAACAAAAGCCTTCCCTTAACCAGTCATTCACTGGATGATCCAATATTATTGTAACTGTTGTAAAATTGAGTATAAAATTTGCAGCAATGTATAAAGTTTTATGTTGAACAGTAAATAAACAATAGCTTATATGCCTTAATTATACCCATATAATTCAGGTTGGTAAAGATTTTTGCAAGATAACCTAGTGCTTTCCCTTACTTGCAGTATGTATGTCTTTCAGTTGTTGTTGACATTATAACTACACTCTACTTACTGGCAGTCCAGAGAGGCGTGCTTTCAGGTAGTTCATTGTCTTATATGCTCATGATCTGTTACAGAATAAGAAAGACGTCTTCCCCAACCCTTATAGAATGAGAAACGTGGTGTCACAACCATGGTAGAGAAGTCCATCAGTGTGGGCTGATTGTGAGGATAGGGAAACTGCCCTGACTTCTTCTTGACTAGCCTCACTGTGACTAAAATATTACAAGGAAAATAAATGTATACTTGAACAGTGCTATATTTATATAGTATTTAGATTAGATCATTATTATTACTCTTATTATGATAATATTAATATGTGACTAATCTTGTATTTCTTTTAAATTTAGTATAATTTAATATCTTTAATATCTTTTCATTTCGGGATGCCATTCCCATATCTAACTGCCCCCCTCCTCTAGACTTTCTTGGTTTTCCTGTGGATGTCATTACATGGCTGGGATTTAAACGTTTACATCTGCTTCTGAAGCCAGACATTTGTTGGCAAAAGTTTGCATAAGACTTCTGCTACAAGAAATGTGTTCTTAGATTAGTCAGTGTCTTAGAAAAAACTTTTTCCAGCTTTTGGAATAATTCCTGTTAGTGATTGAAAACTCCCGCTTGGATACAGGCATACAAAAACCACATATTGTTTTATTTGTTTTTCTATGGCTTCCAATAAAGATGTATACAAAAAATTGAATCCATTCTGGGGATGGTAAGGTAACCAGGGTTCTGTACTTGGACCAGTGCTATTTCATTTCTTTATAGGTGATATTGCCTGTGGTATCGAGTGGAAAATATGCCTTTTAGCAGATGACACAAAGATATGTAACAGGGTAGACATGCCAGGAGGGGTACATAAAATGAGGGATGATCTAGGTATACTGGAGGAATAGTGAAGAGTGTGGCAACTGCAGTTTAATGCTAAAAAGTGCAAAATCATGCACTTGGGTCACAAAAACCCAAAAGCACAGTATATCATTAATGGCACTCCATTAGAAACTACTGAGGAGGAAAGGGATCTAGGAGTCATTTTTTCATGTGACTTAAAGGTAGCCAGGCAATGTAAACAAAGCAACGAGAAAGGCAAGTCAAATGTTTAGTTGCATAGGGAGAGGAATAAGCATAGCAGAAAGAGAGAAGTAGTGATGCCCCTTTATAGATCGTTGGTACGACCTCACCTAGAATACTGTGTTCAGTTCTAGAGGCCATATCTCTTTTCAACGGAAGAGGTGTAATAGAACATGAGGGCATGAATATAAACTGGAGGGTGGTAGATTCAGAGGAAATGTGCGGAAAAATTACTTCACTGTAGATAAGTGAAATAACCTCCCATCTGAAGTGGTTGAGGCTAACACAGTAGAACAGTTTAAACATACTTGGGATAAATATAAGGATATCCTAAATCTTAAACTAAATTGAGGGTAAATAGGGACCAGGGTCAGTATAATTTTAAATAAACAACTGGGCAGACTGGATGGGACATGTGGCTCTTATCTGCCGTCACTTTGTTTCTGTGTTAAATTACAAAAAGCAACCAAGACAACACTTCCCTCCACAGAGGTCATATTTTTTATTTTTGGAAAACGCATTTTGCAGAATAAAAAAAAATCACATAATTTAGCTTAAACCTGCAATCTTTTATACAGCTTTTTAATCCCATAGTCTTCTGTCACATAATTCTTATCATTGTGCTGTTGTGTGAACACCTCCATTTCGCTAAAGCAGGTCTCAACAAAACGTGGGCACCAGGTCCAGCCAGAAACATAGATCTTGCATCTGAATTGAAGTGGAGGAGGGACTGCAGCACTTTATGCACAGGTCACCATGTGGTCACTTTTGATCGTTCACCTGCTGAAACTGCTGGGAGAAAAGCACCAAGCGGTGCGATGCCAGCATCAGTTTCGCTTCTTTCTGCAATTTTATAAAGGGGGGTATAAACTATGGATAAAGTGAAAAGACTTAAAATAAGTATGTGAATAATGGGTTTGTGAAGGTGGGGGATATATTTAAATACCTAGGTGTGTGT
>WWET01001201.1:311880-322986 GCA_011038615.1 Limnodynastes dumerilii
GTGAACAGTCCTAACTCTAATCTTAACTCTAAATAGAGCCCCAACTTTGGGTCACATATCCAATATCTTTCTAAACCAAGAGCATACCTCACATGGAGATTCCCAGGTCTCCCAAACTGCTACTCTGAGACCGCACCCCCTGTGTTAAATAAAAAAAATAAATAAATTGCCAAACCCTTACCTAAAAATAGTATTATAGAATTTTATTTGTTATTTAAAATGTCTTAAGTTAAGTGTGTGATACTACTAGTACAGTGTATAGCTTGTATGAGCATGAAATACAACCAGGACCTGCTACTGTTACAACTACCCTTGGCTAACACTTTTACTAAACTGACATAAACAGTGTCTGGGGAAGTAAGGGAGCGTAAGTGTGAGGGCTTTGGGACTATGGATTAGTGGAGCAATAATAGAGTAAGGGTGTAATCCAGACCTGCGAACGACAGGTGATTTACGCTAGCTTCCATGTGTAAATCACCTGTCATTCATCAATGCACATTTCCTGCAGTTCCATATGTGAGGCAGGACAAACCTTTCTATGCAAATTGTACAGTAAGGACTGAGTTTAGCCCTAACATATAAGTATCTTGTCTGCACGTTAAACCTACCTGCAGACAAGGTAAGGTAGGGCTCTCAGTACGTGAGAGAGGAGAGACATGGGAGTGCACTACCCTCTCATGTACATACAGAACACACTCAGTGATCAGGATAAGGTTCTATATTATTTAGTTATTTATATTATGTTAACCCCAAGAAAATACTTTATTGTCTACATGAAGACTTCTATAAAAGGAGTATGGAATCAGAACAGCACAAAAGTGATGTAACTTTTAGCAATATAGTCAGATATTGGTGTTCCGTTCTTATAAATATAGCAGATCAATGAACTGTAATTTTAATTATTGCTGTGAAATGCAGAATGATTTGTAACTATTTTTATACTTCTACTGTTATTACTTCACTTTCAATGTGCATTGCACACCACCATATTTACTGTCCTTGATTTGGAGCATTTATGAGGAATGATTTAGAGAAAGCAGTAAAGGTCTAGCACTGCAGACCCAGCTGCGAATCTGCCCATTACAACTATTCAGGCATCAGCACGGGGTGTTTATAATGGAACAAAGTAATACAACTATTCAGGCATCAGCACAGGGTGTTTATAATGGAACAAAGTAATAGAATAATAAATGAGAGAAGACGTGACAAGGCTTGGGTGTACTTTGTTACACTAGAAGAAAATGTGGTTACTGATAGGATCACACAGTGGCTGGCCATGGATTAGAGTTGATAAATGACGTTACCCCCAATTTACAGAATAAACATAAACTATGCATTATGTGAGTTCTGTGTTGAAAAGCAAATGATTTACTTGCATGCACAAGATATGAAATTTATTTGCACCCCTCGTTCTGTCTACACCTGTTTTGTTCTAACTCTGACACTCTGGATGCATTCCCGTCCAAGACAATCCTACATTATATTTACTTGCATCTCAATGTCAGGTATTTTGACATTATGGCTGTACACAATTTTCTTTTCTTTGGAAGGAAAAGTTAATAAAAATGTAAGAAGCATACTTGTATTATTATTTATTGACTAAGCGACGCAAAATAATATCTTATAAGGATAATATATATTTGACCACTAATAATGATGCACATTTATAATATACGCATTTTTTATTACTTTTCCATAATAAATAATCATTTATCTTTTTGTTTTTCCTCATTGCCTGGCATTATACAAAACATGTAGAATATTGATATTTTATAGGTGAGAGCTCACTAAAATGGAGAGGCAGAAGTAGACATCGCTGGATACTTCTAACACACCCACACAAAGGAATGTATATGCACAAATAAATCCATCCACTCCAGACCCCTCATAATGTGCTTATGTTGCATATATTTTTTATCATCATGTCAAATCACTAATGTTTTAAGACATACTAAGTAGTGCATTTTAATATAGCCTCACTACCTGTTTTGAGATGAGTAACCAAAAGAAGGTGAAATAGAGGAAGGAAAATGACATAGAAACAAGAGCTTCTATATGTACTAAAAAAAATAGTAACAATGTTCCTGTTTATTTAACTCTTCTATTTCAGAATATCTGCAGTTCTAATACAGACCCATAACATAAATATAAATCATTTGGTAGTTAATGAACATCATGGCAGACAGGAAACTAAAGTACAGAGATGTGAATGCAACTTGTAGTGTTTAAGGTTATAATCAATTAAATATATTCTGTTCTCTTATAGTAAAGGTTAGATGGATTTCATGAATGGCATAGACATGCTTCATTAGTTTCATCTTAGGGATGGCTGTTATATTCAGATCTAAGTGAATTTATCCTGTTGTAGCATCTAGCAGGTGGTACCAAGGGTTTATCTTATTTAAAGGGGGCACGGGTGAGTTAATTCCATATGGTGTTGGAACATCTGCGATGGATCCCACACTAGAGGTTACTTTGTTGTGATAAAATGTACTGTGAAAATAATTCTGAATTTTTAAAAACAAAATACAGACTGGATAGGAATTGATGCTCAGTTATTGATGTGAAACATATTGAAACATATAAAAAGTCTTAGGGTTTTAGCTGCTTCCTGTTACACAGGAAATAGCAGCTAAGTGATGCTGTTAAGGTGTGTGCAAAGTTATACTAACAGAATTAACTCCTTCAGAGAGACTATTTTTTTCCGCTTAACCAGTTTCGTATCAGGTAGATAAATTGAGGTTAATTCACTTTATAAAACAATTAATATTTTCTGTTGCATAAACCATTTTTCCTTTGGTTAGATACATATGTGTTCCAAGTATGTGGTAAATGTTAATGAATGAAAGGACATTTTTAAAGTTGCGATTAAAATCATGGGGCCAGATTTACTAAGCTGCGGGTTTGGAAAAGTGGAGATGTTGCCTATAGCAACCAATCAGATTCTAGCTCTAACCTTCCTTTTACATACTAGAGAATATCAGCTAAAATCTGATTGGTTGCCATGGGCAACATCTCCACTTTTCCAAGCCCGTAGCCTTGTAAATCTGGCCTATGGTCTGCATCTGAGGTAATCCCTGAATTGCCTAGTGCAGTGGTTCCCAAACTTTTTCAGTTCAAGGCACCCTTAGGGTCTCCAATATTTTGTTCAAGGCATCCGTAAGCCAAAGTAATTATCAAGGAGCCCCATCTTTAGGTAGTTAGGTCAAAATAATGTCATTATTTAGGTGAGGAAGAAAGTTGTTTGCAAAATAATACACAAGAAAAAATAATATTTTTTATTTTTTTTAATAGCATTTCATTCAAAGAACAATTTACAGCACTCATTAATACGATTAAGATCAAACAAAATAAAACAACAATCTATACAGAAATGTGCTTGGTAATCAAGGAATTAATTTAACTTATTTATTGGGATGTGTGCGCCTGTTGTGCATCACGCAGCTTTTCAAACCGTGGTATCAGCTTGGACACCGTCATCCTTATTTCCTGTTCCACACTGATTTTTGAGCTGTACTTGCTTTTTATTACAGCAGCCTCTGAAAACTCTGCTTCACAAAGATATGTTCTGGCAAATGGAATGAGGAAACAATATGCTTTAGCACCCCTATAGTTACCAATATGGGCCTATCCCTGTAGTTACCTATTCAACCCCCTCAGCATGAGTTACAGTTGCCCTTCTTTCCTATAGTTATCTAGAAAGCCCTGTTAGCAAGAGGTCTGTATATACACAATATTCTGGGAGGAATACCTATTATTACTGCAGTGAACTATACTCATAGTAGAATGGATCTTTAATACATTATGGTGGACAAGTGTTTTATTGTATTTATATGTAAAATACATGGCTGTACTATTTTATATTTAAACTTTAAGCAGTGCAGCTGCATGGCTGCACTGCTTTAACAAGTTTTAATTTTTACTTATCAATTAATCTCCTTTTGAGATTGACACGTGGTGCAGTCTGTACTCTCTGCTCCCCGGTTGTGACGCCTCTGCTTAGTAGGCCACATACGGTCGCAGTACTGGTGAGAGCATTACGATCCCACAGGGAGCTGCAGCTATCGTGTGTGTGTGTGTGTGTGTGTATAGTTTAATTTTACAACAGTTAAAACTCTTAAGAAGCTGATTTGCACAAGAGTTTATCTTGATGTCATCTTGAACCAATTACAAATCTGCATTAAAGTTTCCGCTATGACTAAAGAATTAATATGTTTGACATTTATATTTAGCATAGTCATCTTGTTCCCTACTATAACCCATTTTATTTCCAGGGCACTTTCTGCAAAGTTCTTATAGTTAGGAGCAAATTTTGTTCTTGTGATGGGAAAAGTTTTTGTAACTTTACTTAAAGTCGCTAGTGTAGGTCATTGAATCAAACCTTTAACCTAAGGTTGTATAAGGGAAAAATGATCTCACATTTAATTTTGTGTAATGCTGTCTCAATATACCAGTCTTTTCATAAAAAGTGTTTCTATACTGGTTGCAGCAAAATGGCTTCTCTGGCTGCAGGGAGTCAGGCTGAGCATTCTCCATGGCTGCTGTGACTGCAGATTAAACACAGATGCAACTGCCAGAGAGAATTCTTGCCCTGTCTCCTTGCTGTCATTCAAGCAGTTTGCAGCATGCTGATTGGTGGTTGATTCTGGACATCTATTGATCAAAGTGGTATGTGGTTTCATTACAGTGATTGTTGGATGGTTTGAGTCATCCACCAATTACAATGCAGGAGATAAAAATCATCCATAAGGAGCTACAGCACAAAATAGATGTCAGGTAAGTGATCTGGGGATATATTTTTAATGAGGAAAAGGAAGGGGGTCTGGGGTAAAGGGTGTAATCTGTGGTCTAATATTTAGTGAGATTTAATGAGTCCTGATTTAAAGTAGATAAAATAATATTGTGTGTGCTTTTAAGGGGGTTGGATTTCTAATCTAAGGTGTAATGTATAGAGGTGGGGGTGGTCTGATCTGTGATCTGACTGTTAATAATGAAGTAAGATGGTCAGATCTGGGGGGAGGGGGATGTAACATGTCCATGTAAGGCTTAAGATCTTATATTTGTTTGATTTAATATGGTTAAATGTTTATTTGTATGGTAATTTAAATGAATTACTTTAGGTATTCATGCACATTTTATCTCTAAAAATATTATTTTTGGATTTCTATATTGTGTATATTTAATAAATATACTATATTATCTGTTGCTTTAGCACAGTCTCACTTTTTTCATTTGCGCCCCTCTCTCTCCCTCTCCTTTATTATCTAATAAACTATTGATTACGTTAACCATATTGTATATTGTACTTGCTGCACTATGAAACAAAATACAATCTTTTAGCGGTGGATTGGTGGCAGGTTTCCCCTAGGGCAGGGATAAGGGACCAAAGTATCAATCATGCACACAGGGCAATTTCTTAAACTGCCCCTGTTCAAAACCACTAACTATCAAATACATTTCCAGAAAACAATGTATGTTTAAGGTTGTCTAAATCTTAAGAAATGTTTTTCTCTTTAGTACTTGGTAGAAAGTATTATAAAAACAAAACTGCTTGTTACACAGGTAAGGTTGTATAACTGAACATATAGGTATAGGACACACATACAGATCCCATCCTGCCCACAAACCAGATAAGCATGTTTTAAACATGTAAATGAACACATAATGAACACAAAGCGTTGTGTAAATTTCCTGTTTTCTAACATGTCATTGGCGCTTAATATACTACATTTGACCCTGAGATCCCAGATAATAGAGGGCTTAGCAAGTTAAAAAAAAATTTGATTATACTTAAATTCATTGTTTGCGTATAAGAAAAATGTTTTGTCTTGTGCGTTTGTCTTTCATTGTCCCTTCTACAAGTATATGATTACACATTTTTTTTTATATTTCTGTACAGCCTGTGAGCAAACTTATTTGGTTTTGTGGCTGCTATTCCTTTGAGTATTATGTGACCCCCTACTGATATATTAAACTTTTACAGTGTGTGAGGATTACCTCCCGTTAAAATGGGCAATTGGAGTGTAAAGCAAAGTTACGATATTGTAACTATAGCTGTGTCTTCCATATTTACGCTGGAAAGATAAAAGGATACAATTTAATTCTGCAGGAACAGTATAATAGATGTTTTCTTTGTATTTTTGATAGTGAAAGCACAAGCAAATACTTATACTAAGTTCCTCTAAGGCTGGGTGCACACTGGGACTTTTTCCACAGATAACACCGGTGTGTGCTGTCCAAAGATACTCAAAAATCTTTTGAATCACTCTGTGATCTTTTGATTTGATGTTTTGGAGCTGTTAATATGCCAGATCAACGATGGAAAAATATCATTTGCTTTTTGAAAGTGCATGCTGTGTCTGTTAGGAGATGTTTGGACAGTACACACTGGTGAGATATCTGGTGAAACGGTCCTTTGATTGTGTGATTGGAAAGATTCTGCTGAAAAGATCAGTGTGTACCCAGCTTAACAGTCCAGAACTGTGGACCTAATCCTAAACACCGTTGGACACCTGACTTCCACAAGCAGCTTGCGTAAGTCGTGAGACTTTCTGGCACTGCAAATGCATGCGCCAGATTTTCCATAACCGATCTCCTTGTGTATGGAAGAGAATTCCTTATGCAAGGAGATCAGTGGGTTGTTACAAGGTATCTGCATGCTTAATCACTGCATGGTGGCAGGGTCAGGCATGCAGATAAAGGTGAGTGGGTGACAATAGGCATAACTTTACAGATCTGCATTCAGACAGACACAGATCCATTCAGAGACTTTAAGGCAATCTTATGGACACAGGCTTACAGACCTCCGTGTGTACGGAACACGCACAAAGTTCTGGATCAGGCCCAATATTCCTACTTACAGGTGAAACCCGAAAAATTTGAATATCATGCAAAAGTTCATTTATTTCAGTAGTTCATCTTAAAAGGTGAAACTAACATATTATATAGACATGCAAAGTGAGATATTTCAAGCCTTTTATTTGTTTTAATTTTGATGATTATGGCTTACAGCTTATGAAAACCCCAAAATCAAAATCTCACAAAATTAGAATTTTACATGGATTCAATAAAAAAAAGGTTTTTAAATACAGAAATGTCAGCCCTCTGAAAAATATAAACATGCATATGTACTCAGTACTTGGTTTGGGCCCCTTTTGCATGAATTACTGCCTCAATTCGGCGTGACATGGATGCTATCAGCCTGTGGCACTACTGAGGTGTTATTGAAGACCAGGTTGCTTCAGTAGCGGCCTTCAGCTCTTCTGCATTGTTCGGTCTCATGTCTCTCATCTTTCTCTTGGCAATGCCCCATAGATTCTCTATGGGGTTCAGGTCCGGTGAGTTTGCTGGCCAATCCAGCACAGTAATCGCACAGTCATTGAACCAGGTTTTGGTTCCTTTGGCAGTGTGTGCAGGTGCCACGTCCTGCTGGAAAATGAAGTCACCATCTCCATAAAGCTTGTCTGTTGAAGGAAGCATGAGGTGCTCTAAAATGTCCTGGTAGACGGCTGCGTTGTCTGTGAACTTAATAAAGCACAGTGGACCAACACCAGCAGATGACATGGCTCCCCAAATCAACGCAGGCTGTGGAAACTTCACTCTGGACTTTAAGCATCTTGGATTGTGTGCCTCTCCGTTCTTCCTCCAGACTCTGGGACCTTGGTTTCCAAATGAGATGCAAAATTTACTCTCATCAGAAAAGAGGATTTTGGACCACTGAGCAACACACCAGTTTTTTCTTTCTTTAGCCCAGGTAAGACGCTTCTGACGTTTCCATCAAGTGACCCAGACTGCAGCTACCTGTTTGAATCATTCACACATTAATCAGGATGATTATGGTAATGGACTTATCTTGTCAAGATTGGACTGTAGGTTTAATTACAATATACATTTTAATATACAGAATAAAACTTTACACTGGCCATAATATGTTATGTTTCACTGACCTCGCCCTGTGTATGGCTCTTACTTGTATTCTGCTGCTTTTAGACAGCTGAACTCTTTCAAAATTTAAGACCAAAGCAATGAGAATATTGCAAACAGAGGAGCATCTAAAGTTCATAATGCAGATTACAATGACATTATTAGTCATTCCTATGTTCAGAATGTTCTTTGGCATTGGATTAACCGCAAAATCTGTCCTTAATTTTAAACATACTGTATTAAACATTGTGAGACCCCCCCTTTTTTTCTATCCCTTTATTCATTTCTTATTTTTTAAGTGGCTTCAGGATGTTCTAAAGGACCTTTTAAAAACGAATCAGAAAAAGAAATTGATAGCTTTAGTGATATGTCATAATTCACCCCTCTTCTTAGTACTGGGTCCTTATCCCTCATTGGTTCCTTCTTTCTAGCAGTCCTCACCTGTCTTTCCACTCTACAAACCATCTTTAATACAGCAGCAAGACTGTTCTTCCTCAGTAGTCATTGCTTCACTTGCTCCCCATTGAAGGCACTGGTAAGAACTTTGTATGTGATGGTGGGTTTTGAAAACAACAGGCTAGTGGGCTTGCATGGGCAAAATTGGCAATGTAGGTATAATACGGACATGAGCTAGGTTCTAGGTACAATGGAGAACCCCTGAAGCAATTATGGTGTGGGGCTATTGAGGAAGAACAGTCTTGTTGCTGTATTAAAGATGGTATGGTTCGTGCACCCTCCAAATGGTTTGCTTGTTTTACACAAGTATCTCGTACGCATGTAAAAGTTTGTGTGCACACTGTTAATTATACAGTATGGGCTGAGTTATGCAGTTATGCGCAGATCAACGGAACTACACCCGCAGCCTTTCCATATGTGTGGGGGTGTTTAATTCCGCAAAGAAGAGGGGAGTCAACTCCTACTGTCACTCCCCTCTCTCATGTGGAATTAAACACCCCTGCACTATGGAGAGTGTACGGGGGTGGGCTCCGGTCCAGTATGCTTAAATAATATTACTGCATGGCTTATTGAATTTGTTTAAAAATTAAATGTTGTTGGTGAAAATGTGGAGAGAAAGTGCTTTCTCCTTCAATTATTGTTTCCCATCCATAGTGATAAAGGCACATACATTGAGGCATCACTAATTGTTATTACCAGTTGTCACAGTGTAATAAAAGCTTAGTGTAAATGTCACTTTTGTAAATTACCATCTTACTCTACAAGATTACTGAAATCATGCATCAGCAGTGTGCTATAATCAGCACTGCCATGGCTGACATTTTCCCCTCTGCATTGAGTTTGATCTGTTCTTTAAATATTTTATATTGTAATTTTGATAATAGGTATGTATTATAAGAAACTGCTTATGTTAGACCTATTTCAAATTTTTACTTAGCTTGGAAACAATATAGTTATTTGATGCTGGCATAGCTCTCTTTATTGTCATATTTAAAAGGATTTTTTTTTTATAGGACAGTATATATTAAAACCTCTAAGTATTTGAAAGTAAATTAAAGTGCATTCAAAGTATATTATTATGTAAGACATAAAGGCCCTGATTCAGAGCTGCACTTCCGTCTATTTTTCAGACGGAAGCACAGCCAAAATGTCTACTGCGCATGCCCAGATCGCGCTCAGAATCCGTCTGTGATCGCATCCGACTGGGCTGCGCCTGTGGAATAATATTTAAATGAGAAAAGGGTTGCTTTTCTCATTTAAATACTGTTTCCACTGCGGTCCGGTGGCTGCTTAATAAGCTTTACGCTTACACCAATTCTTGAGATGAAAAGAAAACCAAGTAATTAGTTAAAAAAAAAAAAAACCCTTCCCCCGCTACCCCCTCCGCCGCAACCCGCATGCGCTGAAAATAAATAAAAAACGGCCCACTAGGGCATGCTGCCGCCAGTAGAACTACTAATCCAAGCATGCCCATGAATGACAAGGCATGCTTACGCTAGTAGCAATACTATTGGCCGCATGCCCTGCCCCAAAAAGTGTTAGCTGCCCATTGCATTAAAAAAAATATATATATACTGTGCCCTTCCAAAAAAACAAAAAAATTAAACGTCCCAAGTGCCCCCTATAATGTTAAATAATAAAATAATGCAAATACCCCGTCCCTTTCATTATAAAAAATTACAGTGCCCACAGAAACAAAATAAAATTTGCGACATGTGCCCCATCCAAATAAAAATAAATAAAAAAAAAAACCCAGGTCCTTGTCCCCTTCATTTAAAAAATTCAAATAGTGGCCACATACCAAAAAATGCCCACACAAATAAAAAAATACCATACTTACCTGCTCTGATGGGGGTCCAGTCTTGTAAGCTTTTAATCCGGGGGTGCCCTTGGCAAAATAAAAAAGCCTATACAGACGACGAGTACCATGTCCTACACCGCAGGACATCCCGACGCTGATGACAGGTCTACTGTCATTAGGGTATATTTATACCCTTTGGGCACTGCCACAATTATTGTGAGAACGAGAATTCAGTGTCATAATTCTCGTTCTCACGATAATCTTGGCAGTGCCCAAAGGGTATATATATACCCCAATGACAGTAAACCTGTCATTAGGGTCGGGATGTCCTGCGGTGTAGGACACGGTACTCGTCGTCTGTATAGGCTTTTTTATTTTGCCAAGGACACCCCCGGATTAAAAGCTTACAAGACTGGACCCCCATCAGAGCAGGCAAGTATGGAATTTTTTTTGTTTGGGCATTTTTTTTTTTTTTTTATTCAAGGGGCACATGGCGCTGGCTTTATTATTTAAAGTATGTGGTCACTATTTTAATTTTTTAAAAGAAGGGGACAAGGACATAGCTTTTTTTTATTTTATTTTTTTTGGATGGGGCACATGTTGCAACATTTTTTGGGCACTGTAATTTTTTTTTAATGAAAGGGATGGGGCATGTGCATTATTTTAGTATTTTACATTATAGGGAGGCACTTGGGACGTTTACATTTTTGGTTTTTGTAAGGGCACATACATCTAACGCTTTTTGGGGCAGGGAATGCTGCCGATAGTAGTGCTACTACCGCAAGCATGCCTTGTCATTCATGGGCATGTTTGCAGTAGTAGTTCTACTAGCGGCAGGATGCCCGGGTGGGCTGTTCTGTATTTATTTATTTTCAGCGCTTGCGGGTGGCGGGGCAGGTGGGGGAAGGGTTTTTTTTTTTTAATAA
>WWET01001201.1:341814-355050 GCA_011038615.1 Limnodynastes dumerilii
CATTACCACCAAAAACCCGGGTTTTTGCAAAATGCCGGGTTTTTGATGAAAAAACCCGGGTTTTTGGTGGTAAGGTGAAAGGGGTATTAGTTAAAAAATATATTTTTATTAATACAACATATTGAGGTCAGTGAAGCCTGATATTATAAAAAAAATTTAAACCAGTAATCTTAAAAATGTAAAAGTTATTCAAGCTGCCAATTTTGCGCAATGAGTTGTGGTATCCTGATAACATCAATAGTGGACTAGGGCCACTAGATATAATAAATTGTCTTGTCAATTGTGTGTTGCACCTGCAGGTGAAGATGAAATCAGGCACAATGTGCTGGAGAATATATTACAAAATTCTCTTGTGTTGTTTTACCAATATGTTTTGTGCTTTTTTGAGCTTGTAATGTTGGAAGACACTGGCATCTGGGGGAAGTGTTGTTATATACTGCTGGGCAGGGTCGCCATCAGGGGGGGCAGTCTGGACAATTGTCCCAGGCCCGGAGCTGATGGGGCCCGCCGAGTAGCCAATGCGCAGGGAAAAACTTCCCTGTGCACCGACCTGCTGTTAAAGCAGGTCTGCGGTGCACAATGGACCCTGCATTTTTCTTTTTCTTTTCTTTGTGAGCCCAAGTAGGGAGTACTTAACACAGGTGTCAGGACTGCTATGGAGGAGTCAAGGAAACCACATTAACAGGTAATAATATGCAGTTTTTGGAATATCTTTGCTTGGCCAGTCTTTTCAGATCTGCATATGAGTCCCATTGCTATCTTGCATTTCTGAAGTTGTTGATCTGGTGAGTGTTTGAGTATAATTGGTGTTTTAGGTTAATTTGCCTCTAAATGTCCATCTTAATGCAAGTCTTTGAGCCATTTATACACCAAAGTATACACATTAGTGCATTAGACATTGTTTTTTTCCCCCAGGTTTTAAAATAGCCTATTTTCTTAACTAGGCAATATTCTTAATTATATGACTTATAGTTACATAGTTACATAGTTGATGAGGTTGTATAAAGATACCAGTCCATCGAGTTAAACCTATTTTGGATCTCCTGTGATCCCTATCTTTATATTTGAAGTTAATCCATATGAAGCAACCTCCAATCTGTTGCAATCAGGAAAAATAAATAACAATCCCTGCTGACTCAAGATGGCCGTCCTATTTCTCCCTGGCTCCACTACTGTCCTTCATTTAAGTTTGTGGTCCTGGTAACTATAAATGTCTTTTTCTGCTAAAAATGTATCTAATCGGGGGCGTGGCCTGGCGTTAATGGAGTAAGCAGCAAGAGGCTGAGACAAAGTTTGTTGTAAGCTTTAGTCTGCCACAGTGAGACACCTGCAATAACTACCTCCCTGCATGACATGTGAACTTGTTCTTTCTCTATAATACCAGGGGAGGTAAAATTGTTCTCCAATTCCCAGATATTGAGGAGTATAACATTTTTGTCTGGAACTTTCTGGTACCAATTTGCAAGATTGCGCACCTGTGTGACTTGGGAATTCTTGCTTGAATATTGCTAAATATTATCCTAATCATCTACGGCAGCAGTCTAAGCACAATAATAATCTTGAACCCTTACGTAATTCACTACTATTCTTAGAGCCCAAGTGGGTAAACACAGTCAATCTACTCCTGCAGCGCGCCTGGAGAGATTTGCGCGTAATGCACCTGTGGCAACTCCTCCTCCACCGAAACCTGAATCGGATCCGCTTAGCTCTACTGGCAGTGAAGTATCCCTGCAACAACTACTGGAGGCCATCAACAAGTCAGAAAAAAAAAGTTACAGATAAAATTGGAGAAGTACAAGTGGAACTGTCGTTGCTTCGCCAGGACATGGAGCGTGTAAGCAAAACAGAACACTGTATATCCACATTGGAGGATAACATTGCACCTCTTCCGAGTAAGCTGGCTGACCTAACCTTACAAGTGAATTCCTGTAAGCAAAAGCTGACAGATATAGAAGGGCGTCTTAGAAGAAATAATATCCGCCTGGTGGGCCTGCCGGAGAAATCAGAAGGCACCACACCTGAATTGTTCTTGGAAAAGTGGCTCATTGATCTATTTGGCAAGGATGAATTTACCCCGCAGTTTGCAGTGAAAAGGGCGCATAGAATAACGATGCAACGCTTACCTCCGGGTGCCTCTCCCCGCACGTTTATTGCGAAACTGCTTCACTATAGAGATGCCATATTACACCTTGCCAGAACGAAGGGTCCTTTGGAGTACAATGGTCAGAAAGTGTCGGTTTTTCCGGACTTCCCCCTGGATGTACAAAAGAGCCGAGCGCAATTTGTCCAAGTTAAAAAGCGCTTAAGGGAGTTACAATACCCATACTCAATGATGTTTCCTGCACGGGTCCATGTGGTTGCGGAGGGAACCACGCACTTTTTCAGCTCTTCGGGAGAGGCGGTGGCATGGCTGGTTAGAGTGGCACCGGCGAGAGCTCCGATGGTGTAGTACTACATTGAATGCCTGTCGCCATGGACAATGTGAAGTATTGCCTCATTTACGACAAAGATATGTTTTGACGAACTTTATGCTAAATATTATGTGATGTGAATATTGAGTGGGTTTAGATTTCTACTTAGCAGGAGCAAAGTTACTACCAGGTTACTTTTACGTAAAGTTATAAGGGGTAGCTACTGCGGTGTCAAATTCGAAATTTGAGTGCCTGTTGTAATGTTGGTGGGATATGTTAGGTATACCTTAGTTGGGGGAAGGCTATACAGGGTGGGTAAAGGGTGGGAAAGTTCTATAATGTTTCTTGTGCTCGGTTCCGAATGCCTATATGCTCCTAAATATGTCATTTCTATGTTTAGAATGCATAAGTGTACACATTTGAAACTGCCAATAGTATCTCCGTGCTTACAGAGTGGAAAATCGCAATGGCTAGACTCATGCTTGTCTTAGACTCAATTAATCGTCTGTGCAGGGCGCACATCTTACTCTGTTAGAGAAATGGCAAGGTCGCAACAGATAAATGTGGCTGCCTGGAATGTCAGGGGCTTAAATATTAAAATTAAAAGGGGTCTGGTAATGCGACAGATAAAGGAATACAATGTGGATATAATGTGAATATAATGTGTCTGACTGAAACACATCTGGAGGGTCCAAGGGTGTTGTGTATTAATAATCATGGGTCGGCCAGCACTTTCATCCCATACGGCAGCATCTCGTGGGGTGTCGATCCTAATCCATAAAAGGGTGAATTGTATGGTTATAGATAAGAAAATAGATTCGCATGGTAGATATGTATTCTTGCATGCGTCCATAAATATGCAGAAATATCTAATTCTAGCACTTTACATACCGCCTCCTTATAGTGGAGAAGTAAAGTGAAGCACTGTGGTGAGTTTATGGCTGGGACACCAGACGCTCCAGTCATCTGCCTTGGAGATTTCAATAATAATATGCATACCAGGTTGGATAAGTGGAGAGAATGTTCAAATACGGGAGCAGAGGGCACAAGCACTATCTTTTTGCAGGTAGTTATGGAAATGTGACTGGTGGAAATCTTGCATCTAAAATCCCCTGTCAGGCAGCAATATTCGTGCTTTTCCGCTACATATTACTCTTTTTCCCGAATTGATTTGACTTTGGTATCCCACTCCCTGGTCTGTGGGGTTCGGGCGGTGGAATATAGGCCTCATGGAATCTCTGATCACTCACCCATGATTATGACGCTTGAAACTAGTTCAAAGGTTGGTCAGAGATATTGGAGGTTCCATCCTTTTTGGCTCACTAGACAGGGGGCGGGGTGTGACCTGATTGTGCAGTGGGAAGGATATTTTAATGATAATACAAGTATGGTAGCAGCACCAATCTTATGGGTTGCCTTTAAGGCGTTTTTGCGGGGTACAATGATTGCAAGTGTAAACACCCTTAAACGGTTAATTAGGGAAAGGGAAGTTAAATTGGAGCAGCGGGCTAGTGAACTGGAAGGTCTGTATATCAGAACTGGAGAAGAGAGTGATAGGGTGGTATGGTTACAGGCCAGAAAGGAATGGACAGAATATATCCTGGAAAAATCAAAAAGGTGATTGGTTTTTAGTTCCCACAGGCAATTCCTGGAGGCAGATAAGGGTGGAACTTTCTTAGCAAAATTGGCTAGGGGGGATGTTAATACGACTAGGATCCCGTATGTTGTCAATAATTTGGGGGCAAGACAGACTCAGTTGCAGAACATAGCCAGCACGTTTGTTAGTCATTATACTCATGTCTATAGCAGTCAGACGCAGTATTCCCCACAGGAGCTTCATACATACTTATTGGATATAACTCTACCTACACTTACAGCAAGTAGTAAAGAATATCTTGATAATCCCCTAGGGATTGAGGAGGTGGTTGATGCTATTTCCTCGTTTCCAAATAGAAAAGGGCCCGGGGTGGATGGACTCCCAATTGAGCTGTTTATAAAATATGCTGATTTTTTTGCCCCAAAACTACTTAAAATGTATAATGAGTTGTTTCATGACGGTATATTGGCACAGTCCATGCCAGGGAAAGATCCTGCTTATGTTGACTCTTAGCGCCTCTCGCTCTTAAATATGGATGTCGAGATCCTTGCAAAAATTTTTAGCGATAAGACAAAGTAATAGGTGAAGTTGTTTATCCGACCCAAGCCGGTTTTATGCCGGGAAGGTCAACGAATATAAACCTAAGACGCCTCTTTTCCCACTTGCAGTGGAGCCACTTGTCTTATGTGCAGCCGGTGGTGGATGCGGCTAAAGCATTTGATTCTATTGAATGGGGCTACCTCTGGGCTGTGCTGGAAAAGATGGGGTTAGGCGAGAATTTTATTGCTTGGCTTAAGCTACTGTACAGTGCACCTGTGGCCAGGGTGATAGTTAACGGTTTTACGTCAGAGCCTTTTTCGCTGCTGGGGCACGAGGCAGGGGTGTCCGCTTTTTCCCGCATTGTTTGCACTTGCAATCGAACCGCTGGCTGTCTTTATTAGACACGACCCTGATATTAAGGGACTTGAGATTGGCAGATGCGAGGAAAAGGTGGTGCTTTATGTAGACGATATTCTTTTATTCCTGGCTGACCCTAATGACTCATTAGCTACATTGCTTAGAGTAGTTGAACGGTTTGGTAGATACTCCGGATTGTATATCAACTGGGAAAAGTTGCATGTCCTCCTGATACGCGGTGACCCCCCGGTGTCTCCCCCTTTTCCCCCGTTACAGTGGGCCAGTATGATTAAGTACCTGGGAATCCATGTTACAGCATGTAGGATTATATAGCATTAAATTTATCCCCACAATTAGACTATGTACAACATAAGATTGGCGAAGGCTTCCCCTGTCCGTTATGGGTAGGATAAGTCTAGTGAAAATGATTGTGCAACTCAAGCTGTTGTATGTGCTGGCAAGTTCCCCTGTGTATATCTCCAATACATTTTTTACAAAACTACGCAGCTACAACTTCCTTAATCTGGGCAGGTAAAAGGGCCCGCCTTAAATTCAGTACGTTGTGCAAGTCAAGGTGCTCTGGAGGTATGGCACTGCCCAATATGCAGCTGTACTACTGGGCTGCCCAGTTGGCACTGCTCAAGGATTGGATCATTGACTCCTCGCGTGGCGACTTGCACTGGTCTCTGGTGGAGCAGGCTGGACAGGATCACACTCCAATGCAGTGCCTTCTGGGAGGTATCCAAAATGAGTCCCGGATATTGTTACTCAGGCTGAATTTATATGGGATAGGGCACTGGGTCTTCTGGGGGAGAAGGAATTTGATGGTGGGACCCGTTTGTGGCGCAATAGGCAACTATCAAAATTATTGACACGTGAGGGGATAGCAATGTGGAAAAAATATGAAGTACTTACGTTGGGACAAATATACCAAACTAATATATTAAAAATAATTTGAAGTGATCAAGGAGCAATATCATATTCCAAACGCATTCTTCTTCCATTATCTTCAGCTGCGGCATACGTTATCGGTCCAATTTGCAGGTGGCAGTGAGGTAGAGATAACTCCCTCCCAATTAAAGGGTATGTTGCAAACACTGGGATATAAAAAGCTCATCTCCTATTTATATTCCTATCTTCTGACAAGCCCGCAGGGGGATGAATTACTGTCACTAAAAAGCCACTGGGAAGAAGATTTGGGAGCGCTGGAGGATGAGGAATGGAGCACGCTTATTTCTAGCTCCTATAAATGTTCATCATCCTACCGATACCAGCAAATACAAATATATATAATACATAGATGCTATTTGTATCCACAATTGATGTCCAGATATGATCCACAAGTGTCTTCCAGATGCCCTAAGTGTGGGGAGGAAGCCTGCTCATTTTATCATCTCTTATGGGAGTGTCCTCTAGTCCAAGACTTTTGGCGGAAGGTTAGGGGGTGTATTGCACGTACGGGAGTAAGATGTTCCTTGGATTCCCCTAAAATAGGTCTATTTGGTTTGCAATTAGAGGATGTAGTGGGTAGAAGCCTAAGACAATATATTAACAGTTTATTTCTGATGGCTAAGGTGTGTCTGGCAAGAAGCTGGATGGAGTCTACGGCTCCCTCCTTGATAGAATGGACGAGATCAGTGCAGTCCACCTTAGAGCACACAAAGTTTGTATTTGAACAGCGTGATGCTAAATCTAAATATAACGAAATCTGGGCAAGATGGCATGAGTCAGAGTATGTTATCACTAAGTTGGCAGATTAATATATGGAACGGGGTAACCTAACATATGGAGGGTCATGAGGAATGCTTATTGCCAAGGGTGCATGGGAAACCAAGTTATAAATATATGTTGGGGTAGTGTAGAGTTTAGTGTTAGTTAGCAAAGTATATATAAGTACAAGTTAAAAAATCAAAAAGTAAGTCAAGCAGGATTAAAACAGCAAAAACAAACTTTCTGAAGCCATTTGATAGCTGTTTGTTTCAGATTGAATTCATGGGTTCTGTATGGGCTAATAAGACAACTAATGCTGTGATTATCTATAATTATGGCATATCTTTTTGTTGCACTGTATGTAAGTTACAACGTGAACATTTCTTGACATGCGAGTGTGGCAATGTTGTTTATTATGATATCTGAGTAACAGTTTAATGCATGTATCTGAATATGCAATTTGTTAAATTTTGCAGTGCAATGCCATGTACTCTACGATTTCCTTTTCTCATGATTAACTGTATCCTGTATTAACTGTTTGACTGCAGTAAAAACTTTTCAAAAATAAAAAATAAAAATGTATCCAATCCTTTCTTAAACATATCAAGTGAAACTGCCATCACAACCTTTACTGGCAGTGACTCTATATCCTGACTGCCCTTGCTGTAAAGAACCCTTTCCTTTGCTGGTTGTGAAACTTCCTTTCCTCTAACCTTAGTTATTTCTTATTAATTTCTGTATAACAACTATATCCTATTGCACCTTATTGGAAGTAGACTTCGTTTACCTTAACGTTGTAAATTCTTTGGGATTCTTTTGTTGTTGGTTTAGTTTACAGGATTTACAGGAAACGCAATACCTTTTTTTTTTGCTTTTTCACAAAAATATGCTGTAAACTAAAAACAGTTGTTTCAAATGCATAATTATATTTATTGCTCTTAAGATTTTGGTGACTTTTACTAAATAAAACAGTCTACATAAATGACTCATTAGATGTAGTCTGTGTTATCATGAATGTTATAGACAATGAAGATAAAAGAGATGAAAGCCTGCTCATTGAGACCCCTCCTCTTCTGATGTCCATAAAAGATTGTCACATTATTCATCGTCCCACACACATTGCTGTCCAGTGATTCATGCCTCCTCCTTCTCTTCAAAGCTTGGTCCTGCTTTTCTGTGTGACACACACCAAAATCCAGGATGATCAATGTAGTAAATGTTATGAGTTCTGGACATGTTTCCAAGGGCTAGATTTACTAAACTGCGGTTTAGTAAATCTAACCCCAAAAGGGATTTAAGTAAGATATATGCCACTCAAGTTAAAATGACACAAGCTTTTTGGTGATTTTCTGCAACTGCAGGACAACAGGCAACATGGCATACACGTGCGCAGTTGAACCGTACCTAAAAATACGCACGGAACTCATCGTGAAAATGGTTCTCTGAATACGGCCCATAGTGCCATAACACCATTTGTTTTCTCTATCGGTTAACATTCTTCCATTTGTTGCACAGGTTTTAACCTGTACTTGGAAAGTGGTACAAAGAAAAAAAACACAAGAAACTAAAATGTCTTTAGGATTTTTTATGGCATTGCTCCTAAAATGAGAGTGTGTGCAGTCTACAAAACAATGCTGCAAATGGAAGAAAGGGTTTCAGTGATTATCAATAAAATATGTGTAATAACCTCTACAATATAGAAATCTGTCTGTGGATGCCAGGCAGTATTTCTTAATATCACACATGCATGTATGCAGATATTTTATATAGTACAATGCTTAATATTTATAAAATAAACTGTAAAAATTGTAAAAAAGAAAGGTTAATTATTAAGTTGTATATGCCTTATATGTAATATCTCTTTAATTTTTCAAGGCGTTTTAGCAAGCTATTTATAATTTGTGTGTATTTATGGACTTGATCCAAAATTTGCTACAAAGGAGTGTTTTCTGATTGCACAGAAAGAAAAATGGCACCTTTTGGTAAGTGGTGCATGTGCAATTGCTACAGTAGCAAGATCTGGATACAGGATTACATGCTTGTAAAAATATTGATAGCATGGAGAGGGACATGCCAGGAAGCTGAAGCGCTTCTGCTATGTGTAAATTATTACAGTTATGGCTGGTCATTTTTTACATTCTATCCTGATATCTGCACGGTCTTCCTTTTAAATGGGGTGGTGCAGAAGTCTTAAGATAGGGCCCTGCAAACATAACTCTATAGGAGTAGGGAGAGTGGTCTTCCGTTGCGCATGCAGGAGTTAGGATGCTGTGGGGGATATCCACTGCCTCCAAGAGCAGCAGAGGCCTGTGTCTGGTGTTAAATGACCTTTTTTGTATCTGGAACTGAGAATTTTGTCTCATTGGGCCGGATCCAGAACTACGTCCGTCTTCCATAAACGGACATAATTCAATAAACAGTAGCTACTGCACGTAATCTGCGTATCGTTTCTAAAAGACCGCATATACGCAATCTACGTATCGAAACGATACGCAGATTACGTACAATAGCTACTGTTTATTGAACTACGTCCGTCTATGGAAGACGGGCGTAGTTCTGGATCCGGCCCAATGAGACTTATACCTACCACAGGAAAACAAGCATCTATATCTCATCTATATCTTCAAACTGAATTTGGAGCACAAATTATATAAACACAAGAAAGCAGAAATAGAATTTTACTTTTTGTTGCAGATTATTTTAAAAAATAATAAACTACCAGGGGGTTTCAGGGTTCCCTACAATTATCAGATACAACCAAGATTACTGCCAGAAATAAATTGCAAAAAAAATAAAAAATCTTCATGAGGTTTATAAAGATTTACAATAGAACAGAGTTTATCCATGGCTATCATGTACCCAACCCAATGTACAATATGTTCTTACAGTTAACCCACAATATGGCAATTTTGGCAAACCACCCTTGGGAAGGAACTCAGAAGCAAGAATCTTAAAACAAAATACCAATAAGGGGCCAATCATATGTAACAACAATTAACCCATAACAAGGACCTGCAGAATGTCATTTTTTATCTGTCATCAAGAACTCAAGTTATCGTCCTATTTCCCAACTTCCATGCCCTGCAAAGCTGCTTGAAAGACTTGCCTACACTCGCCCCTCTAGCTTCCTCTCCTCACACAATCTTCTGGATCCTCTTAAGTCAGGCTTTCGCTCCCGGGACTCCACAGAAACTTCACTGACCAAGGTGGTCAATGACTTAATCACTGCTAAATCTCAAAGGACACTACTCTCTTCTAATACTACTGGATCTTTCTGCTGCTTTTGATACTGTTGACCACTCTCTTCTCATACAAATGCTACAATCACTGGGTATTTGGGACACTGCTCTTTCCTGGTTCACATCCTACTTATCTAATCGCTATTTCAGTGTTCGCTTTTCTGGATCCACATCCCCTGCTCTTCCTCTATCTGTTGGAGTACCGCAAGGCTCAGTGTTGGGTCCATTGCTATTCTCTATTTATTCAACTTCCCTTGAAGAGCTAATAAAGTAATTTGGATTTCAGTATCATCTCTATGCAGATGATAAGCAAATCTACTTAACCACCCCTGATCTCTTACCTACTGTCACTGATTGCCTCTCTGCCATTTCTTCTTGGATATCCTCCTGTCATCTCAAACTTAATCTATCTAAAACTGAACTAATAATATTTCCTCCTGCGAATAAAAGCTACCCACCTGGGTTATTTCAACAACACTGAAATAATCCCTACTCCTAAAGCTTGATGCTTAGGTGTTACCCTTGACTTTGAACTGTCCTTTGTTCCCCATATACAATCTGTCTCTAAGTCCTGTTGTATACATCTAAAAAACATTTTCAGAATACTCAAATATCACACACGACACTGCAAAAACTCTAATTCATGCACTAATAATATCCTGCCTTGATTATTGTAACACTCTCCTTATTGATCTCCCACATTATAGAATTACCCCCCCTACAGTCTATATTACATGCAGCTAGACAGATTTTCCTTGCCAAACGCTCTTCAAGAGCTTCTCCACTCTGTCAGTCTCTTCGTTGTTTACCTATATTTTACAGAATAAAATACAAGATCCTTTTGCTAACCTACAAGGCCATCAATATGACTGCACCTGCATATATATCCTCACTCATCTCAAGATATATCCCAGTTCTCAGATCCTCACAGGACATACATCTCTCCTCCACACTAAACAAATGCTCTGATTCCTGGTTACAGGACTTCTTCTGGGCTGCACCCACTCTCTGGAATAACCTTCCTCACCCACTAAGACTCCTCTACTCTCCAAATTTTCTTGCGCTCCCTCAAAACTCACCTCTTCAGACAAGCGTACCAAATTCCACAACCTACATTTGTCAACGCTATTTACAACAATTTTATTATATGACCCTCATTTCTTGATTAAACCAAATTTGTTCTCTTTCATTCTATACTAAAATTCCCCTCATTTCTGTTACTAACACTGCTGTGTGACTGGGTCATACTGAGCACTTTTACCATGCATGCAAGCTGGCTGGTCCGTTGTGTGATTATATAGCACTTTCCCTTATGTATTAGTCCCTAATATCCTATAAAGTGTAAGCCTGTGACAGGGCCCTCTTACCCACCCAGTCCTGTTATAATGATTGTTAAAATTGTAAAGCACTATGTAATCTGATGGCGCTATATAAAAACCTGTTAATAAATAAATAAGAACCCTAATGGAAACTGTAGTTCTCAGCAAGGGCCTTTAATTTGTCCCATCTATCGAAGTCAGTGCCCTGAACTGGAACACTGACCATTTCCCCTTTACCAGACAATTAAAACTTGCAAAAAATATTACCATCAGGCTAGCACAATTAACATTTCAAATGACATTCATGAAATGAAAAACCAAATGAAAGATTTTATTACCTACTTGTTACTTACAAAAGAAGCGATAAGCCAATACACACATGCGGCCTGATTCAGAGGCTGAAAATAAGAACTTAAAGTTACACCTGGGCAAAACCATGTTGATTTCAGGGGGAGTCAAGTTAATTTTATTCTATGCATGCAGGGAGAATGCTTTGCTTTTACTTATTGCACACAGATACCTGATCAGCTTCACTTTTAAACTGCTAATTAGACTTGAGCTGGGAAACATCACCTTTTAACTATAATACTGTTGCAACAAATGAAATTTGACTCCCCTGAAATCAACATGGTTTAGCCCAGGTGTAACTTTAAGTTCTTATTTTCAATCTCTGAATCAGGTCCATGAAGTGGACAATTTCTTACAACATGCTGTTCAGTATATTATTTACCCAAACAAGCAGAGAGAAGAAATATACTCCAACATAAGTGGAAATCGGGATGTTTAACTTCGCACTCTACCTATACAAAAACAAAAAAATAAGTTGCAGATAAAAAATGATTTATAAAAGAAAAAAACGTTAATATTAAAAAACACGGACACACTATAAGACAAGTGAAATATATGACAAAAAGTCACAAAAAATATACAATGCAAAGTATACACAATGGGGTAGACCCAGAACTACGTTTGCAATACGTTTACACGCATAGCGTATTTACAAGTGCGTATCTTCTATACACTCCCCTTGTCACACCCCTTGAATGTACGTATTTTGTCCAAGATACGCTTTCCAAACCCTACCTTAACTTTTGGCAACGTAACCGATGTGATCCGCACACGTACGTATGGGCAACATGTATTTACGCAGCTAAGCACACCCATACTGTACACTTTAATACAAACCCCCGCCTACCTCCCTGCCTCTTTGGCAGAGTGGAGGCACATGAAAGGAGTAGAGGAGCAGTGGGGAAATTTAAAAAATGCATTATTAACAGCAACAGACCTTTGTATAAGAATGGTTAGAAAAAACTCCAGAAAAAGAAAGCCAATGTGGTTTACAAAAGAGGTAGCAACTACAGTGAAAGCAAAAAAAGATGGTCTTTCGGAATTATAAGCAATCCCAGAATAATGATGACGAAGGTATATTTTACAAAGCAGAACGAGGCTAAAAAGGTTATCAGAGCAGCAAGGCACAAACTGAAGAAAAACTGGCCTACTTGGTACAAAAAGGGGACAAAAGCTTTTTTTAGGTATATAAATCAAAGGCGAAAAACAAAGGAGGGTATTATAAGGCTCAAAACGGAAAGTGAAATTCTTATTGAGAGTGAAAGGGCTATGGCAGATCATCTTAACAAGTATTTCTGTTCAATATTCACAAAAGAAAGAGAGGGGAAGGGTCCACTTTTACATGGGAAGACTATTAATACAGTGGGGGCAATTACTACTACTTTTAATGAGGAACAGGTATTAAAAGAACTTTCAAAATTGAAAGTGGATAAATCAATGGGACCAGATGGGATACATCCAAGGATACTAAAAGAGCTTAGAGGGGTGCTGGCAAAACCATTAACTGAATTATTCAATCAGTCACTAATAACTGGGGTAATTCCAGAGGACTGGAAAATAGCAAATGTCGTCCCTCTGCATAAAAGTGGAAGTAGGGAAGAAGCATCAAACTACCGACCAGTGAGTCTAACATCAATAGTAGGGAAATTGATGGAAAAACTGTTAAAGGAACAAATTGTACACTATCTTAAATCCAGTAACTTACAAGATCCCAA
>WWET01001201.1:360312-378954 GCA_011038615.1 Limnodynastes dumerilii
ATGTGGGCACTCCCCCTGCATGTGGAATGCATTTCCGTGCCCTAGACCCTGCCTTAAGTATTATGCACAAAACTCTGTGCATTCAGAATACTTAATTGTACATAAGGGCATATAGCCAGGCCCTTACTGTTTGATTTACCCACCCATATGATATGCCCACCCATTATGCATAACTTTATTGCACCTTCAATTGGTAGGAGGATCCTGAATATTGTTAGCAATCAGGCTCTACACATGTCAGTATTCCTATTTATTAGTTTAGTGTAGGCCGCTTTAGTGAATAAGGGGCTGATCCAGAACTACACTTCTCCGCGATTTTACGCGTGGCGGAGACGTAAAATCGCAGTTTCGTACGCACTGCGCATGCGCACCATAGAAAATATGCACATTCACGTAGCGTAATTGTGAACGTATGGGAGATTCACGTATGTGTCACGTAAATACTTACGTGTGGGCGTGCCAATTTTACGTGAGTCAACAATACGTGCGATTTACGTGAAGTAGGTGGAGGTTTGTATGTAAAGTGTACAGTATGGGCGTGCTAAGCTGCGTACGTTCACGTAGTCTGTACGTCCGTTAGCGGACGTATGCTGTTACGTTCGAAAAAGTTAAGGTAGGGTTTGGGTAGCGTATTTTGACAAAATATGTCCGTGCAAGGGGTGTGCCGAGGGGAGTGTAGCGAACTTACGTGTACGAAAATACGCTCCACGAATAAATGTACGGCACACATAGTTCTGGATCTACCCCTAAGTGAATAAGTGGATAATTTTAAGTGGAATTTTAATTCGGAGTTACACTGGAGTTAAACTGGAGGAAAACAGAGGCAATAGATTATTACCCTTTCCTACATCAACTTTTCTAACAACAATCATTGAGGTATTTTAAAATTAAATTTGAAACAACTGCATTTCCTGGACACTTCTTCTGAAAATCCTTTCCTGCACATTGCAAGGTGAAACCACTCTGATGCTCCTTCTGGCGACTGCTTGGAACTTCTACTAACCTTGCACTGAATTTTTCTGCCCAAATATTTTAATTTGATATTCATGTTTTTTATTATTTTGCACACACGTTTCATTTCTTAATAACCTCTCTCCAGTTATTCTTGCCTTTATCACTTATTTGTGTCTCCTTCCTACTCTCATGGCCATTGTCTCTCTTCCCTCTCCCTCCTCTCTCACACCTTCTACCTTCTCACCCATTATACTCACCCCATACCCTCCCCTTCCCATACCCACCCTTACCCCTCATCCATGTCCCACCCCCCTCCCTCGTGCCTTACCTTGCTCCTGCAACCCCTCCAATCTAATCCACATCACTCCTGTTCCCTCTCTCCAATTCTCCTGCACTCTGTGGAATGCCAGATCCATCTGCAACAAGATCCCTGCCATCCATGACCTCTTCATTTCCAACTCTTGCAACCTTCTCGCCATTACTGAAACCTGGCTCTCAACCTCTGATACTACTTCCCCTGCCACCCTCTCCTATGGCGGTCTCTCGTTCTTGCATACCCCTAGGCCTGGCGAAGGCCCTGGCGGTTTTGTGGGCATTCTCCTCTCCCCTTCCTGCACATTTAGCGTCATACCCCCTGATGCCTCCCTTGCTTTCACCTCTTTGAGGTCCACTGCATTCACATCTACCATCCCATCCATCTCCCCGTTGTTTTTGTCTACCGCTCCCCTGGCCCCTCCTCCAAATTCATTGATAACTTTGAAGCCTGGCTCCTCCACTTTTTTTCTGACAACCCATCAGACCCCAGCACCACAAAACTTCTTTCCCTCGCCTCTTCCCTTGGCCTATCACCCACCCACAACCTGTTCCTCTACCTTGACCTCGTTTTTTCACGCTCATGCTCCTTGTCTAACTTCTCCATCTCTGCCTTCCCCCTCTCTGATTATCATCTTATCTCCTTCTCCCTCTCTTTCTCCCCCTCTCCTTCCCGACTTTTACCTCTTCCCTTGATCCCCTCCTTGCACCCATTTCCACCATATCCTGCCCCAATCTAGCCACTTCTCTTTACTACAATGCCCTCTCCTCCGCCCTTGATTCTGCCTGCCCTCCCTCCTCTGTCTGCCTTAGTCTCAACAACGGAAACAAGTTCAGCGCTCCAAGTCTCTGCAGGGACAGTGGGTATAAGTCCGGCTGCTGCCTTCTGTGAAGTGTCCCAATCACACTTCTTTAGTATATAAATATATAGGGAGGGAGAAGGTGATAGCGCACAGACTAAATAATGTACACAATAGTAGGTGGTTGTCGTCGTTGTAGGGTGTAATAGGCACTTTAACGCTGCAAGGAAGAGGTGGTGTGGAGAGAAAGAAAAACACAATAGTGCAGATGTTCACTTCTCATATAGAAATATGGATAAAGTTGCACTCACAGTTGGTAGGCTTGATATGCACGTCTAGGGGTCTTTTCCAGTCGTTTGCACAGGGGCTCCGTCCGTTCCGAGGGTGAGGGAGAAAAACAAGAGAAATATAGTGCAGATCGTTGGTGTAAACGGCCGATTACACAGGTTAAGCTCCCAAGATATTTCTCTTGTCGGACAGCGTGTCAGATCTGTGTAGCGGTACTAGCTGGCGTGGAGCAGGGATCCCTTCTGCCAGCTGATTGCCGGCGCGCTTTTTGTTGGGGACTCCCTGTGACGTCACGGGGCCAGAGGTTGCTGTACTCGCGTCTGCCCAGAGGGTTAGCCACGATTCTAGATGTTCCTTTCTGGCAGCTCTCGGGTGGTTTTCTCTGCAGGATCTCTGGCGGGGGGTTTTTCTTTTTAGCTACTTGTGTCTCTGTCAGAAGGGCCCGCTCGTGTCCTACTCCGTTGCTGGTGGAGAATCCCTAGCAGGGGATTCTCTGTCGCGGCTGACAGCTGTGCCTGCATGCTGATCACCGCGGGCACTGGACTAAGTGATTATTCAATAAAAGGCTTTATTTTACATTTAATCAAAAATGAAGGTTCACACAATGTTGGTGCAGTAGTATATAGAGTCCCAACGCGTTTCAGCACAAACGTGCCTTCCTCAGGGGTATGTGGTCGCGGGGGTGAAGACTGGGGTATATATATGTGAATTAAGGGGTGGATCTGGGGGTAAATGGGCGGGATTAACGGGTTGGCTCTGTGTTACTAATATTACATTATCACATAATGTGCTCATAAAAACATGTGGGTCCCTAACTAATACTCCAATGGTACACAATACAGACACAATGTAAATACTATGGGATTACAGTAATGGAAGTGGGGTCAAAGGTCACATTATCAGCTGCATTTAGGCAAAAAACTAGAATATATATATTTATATTTCTGCTCCATGCTAAAGTAACATGTTTGCATATGGTCTGAATAAAGATTTGTCTGATTCATTTTGTTTGTTTATTACTATATCTTATCGCCTTGTGATAATGGGGTATGTGATTTTTTTCCATATTCCTAACGTTCCAAGAGGATAGGTAGGTGGGTATGGATTCGCTGATGATGGACGTGTGATGCATAATTAATAGGGTGTTGCAGCGTTGATAATTAGTAGTTAAACTCGTCCCTCAGTGTCTTGCTTAAGTCATGTCACTTTGGGGGTTTTGGACCATATTGAACTATATGGGTGATCTGAGAGATTCCATGTTGTGCTCACTGTCTACTATAGAATCCCTTGGATCTCCAGGTCTATATTAAGTCCCTTTGGTTGAAGTGTTTTTAACATGAAGATCCACTTAATCTCAGTTTTGTTGATTCGTTTTATATGATCCCCTCCTCTCCAGTCTTTCTGTACTGTTTCTATCCCAAGAAATTTAAGGCCCTTAGGGTCGCTATTGTGATGTGTCAGGGAATGGTTAGAGACGCTATGTTGTTCGTAACAATTCCTGATGTTCCTCATGTGTTCCCTAATACGGTCTTTGAGTGGTCTAATTGTTCTCCCTACATATTGCAGGCCACAGGGACATTCCAATAGGTATACTACACTCTTTGTATGGCATGCAATGGTATCTTTGATTTTATGTTCTGTCCCTGTGGTTTTGGAGATAAATGTCTTAGTGCTGGTGGTCCTATGGTAGCCTAGCGTCTTACAGTTTGAGCAGTTGATGCAATAAAAGAAACCTTTTGGTTTGTTGCCATCTAACCATGTGGTCTTGTCTATCTTAAGATAGCTTTTTGTTAAGTGTTGTTTCAGGTTTGGTGCCTTCTTATAGATAATATTCCGTTTGTCATTAATTAGTGGTCCTAGAATATCGTCCTTCTTTAACACATGCCAGTGCTTACTAAGAATCCTCCTGATGGTTTTGGTTTCACTGTTATATTGAGTGATGAAGTGAGTTGTGTTTCCGGTCTTATCGGTGTTCCTCTCCTTGTTTGTTCTATATTCTAGGAGCATTTCCCTATCCAGGTTGTGTGCCTGTGTGTATGCTTCCCTTATCAAGGTGGTGTCGTATCCTTTCTCTCTAAACTGGTCCGACAGAAGTTGGCTCTGTTTCTCATAATCTACTATGTCTGAGCAGTTGCGTCGGAGTCTTTTGAACTGGCCTGAGGGAATGTTCGCGAGCCAGTTAGGGTGGTGGTTACTGTTCGCTAGAATATAACTATTCACATCCACAGTTTTCTGGAATGTTGTCGTGTGTATCTTGTTCTCTTTTATGTGGCTGGAGAGATCTAGAAAATCAACTTGGCTTTTGCTATGTGTGGTTGTAAATTTCAGATTATACTTGTTGGCATTGAGTGTTTCCATGAACTTTAAGATGCTATCTTCGGTGCCCCACCAGACAAAGAGGACATCATCTATGTATCTACGCCAGAGCACCAGGTTATCGCCCAGCCTAGGATGGTTCCAAATGGTCTCATCTTCCCACTTGCTCATGAATAGATTCGCATAGCTGGGCACGAATCATGTACCCATCGCGGTGCCCTGGCGCCCTCTCCAACCTCCCCCCCATTACAGATACCTGGCTCTCCCCTTCTGACAATGCTTCCCCTGCTGCCCTCTCCTATAGCGTCCTCTCCTTCTCCAACACCCCTAGGCCCAGCAAATGCCCTAGCGGTGGTGTGGGCATCCTCCTCTGCCCTTCCTGCACATTCAGCGTCATATTCCCTGAGCCCTCTCTCTCCTCCTCCTTTTAGGTCCACTGCATTTGCCTCTACCACCCAATCCATCTCTGCGTTTTAGTCTACCACTTCCCTGGCCCCACATCTAAATTTAATGATAACTTTACAGCCTGGCTCCCCCACTTTTTGTCTTCCAATCTCCCCTCACTCATCCTAAGTAACTTCAACATCTGATCTTTGACAACCCTTCAGACCCCAGCACTACCAAACTTCTCTCCCTTTCCTCCTCCCTTGGCCTATCACAGTGGACTTCTGCACCCACCCACAACCTAGGACACTCCCTTAACCTTGTTTTTTCCCACTCATGCTACCTGTCTGACTTCTCCATTTTTTCCTTCCCCCTCTCTGATCATCTCCTTCTCCCTTTCTTCCTTCCCTCTCCCTTCACGTCACCTAAACATATTCTCTCCCGACAGAACCTCAACTCCCTTGATATTGCGGCTTTCACATCTACCTTTGATCCCCTCCTCGCACCCATTTCCACCATGTCCTGCCCTAACCTAGCTCCCTCTTTTCACCACCCTCACCCATGACATTGCCTTCCCTCCCTCCTCTGTCTAGCTTTGCCGCACCAAACTCCAACCCTGTCACTCTCCACTCAATGGGTTCCAAAAAAGATGCTCCCATACTGCGGAGCTCCTCTGGAGAAGGTTCTGTTCTCTCGCAGACTTTATCCACTTCAGGTTCATTCTCTCCTCTTTTAACTCCGCCCTCGGCCTTGCCAAGCAATCCTTTTTCAAGTCCCTCATCCTCTCCCAATTGTCTAACCCCCACTGCTTCTTTGCCACCTTCAACTCTTTTCTCTTCCCCCCCCTCCCCCTCTCCATTTCTGACTTTGCCACCTTCTTCACTTCCAAGATTAGCTCCATCTCCTCTACCATCACTTCTCCTCCATCTCAGTCTCCACCCTCTCACCTCCTCCCTAGCTACACACCAATGTCTACCTGCATCCCTACCTCAGCTGAATAAATCCACTCATTTCTGTTGTCATCTCCTCCGTCAATGTGATCCCATCCCCTCTAATCTTCTCCAGTCTCTCTCTGTCTCTCTGTCTCTCTCTCTCTTCACCTGCTCTCATCTTGCCCACCTCTTTAACTTATCTCTCCCAAATACCGACCCATCTCCCTTTTGCCTCCAAGTTGCTTGAACAGTTTACAAGTGTCTAATCGGCTACCTTGACTATCCTGGACCCTTTCCAATCTGCGTTCCACCCCCTGCACTCTACTGAAACTTTCCTGACTAAGGTCACAAATGATCTCCTTTCTGACAAAGCTAAGGGCCACTTCTCCCTTCTCATCCTCCTGTATCTATCGGCAGCCTTTGACACTGTTAATCACCCTCTCCTGCTCCACACCTCGGCCTCTCTGGCACTGTCCACTCCTGGTTCTCTTCCTATCTCTCGGACCACTCCTTCTCTGTCGCAACCCATAGCTTCTTCTCCCCTACCACTCCTCTTCCCGTTGGCGTGCCCCAGGGTTTAGTCCTTGGTCCCCTTCTGTTCTTGCTCTGCACCTGCTCTCTGGGTGACCTCATCAGCTCCTTTGGCTTTCACTACCACCTCTGTGTCGACGACACTCAAATCTATCTCTCCTCCCCTGACCTCTCCCCCGAACTTCTGTTAAAAGTGTCAGATTGCCTCTCGGCCATCTCCTCATGGATGTCTGATCGTTTTCTCAAGCTTAACATGGACAAAACTGAAATCATAGTCTTCCCTCCTTCACGTATGCCCTCTACCCCTACTATCTCTATTACTATTGGTGACTTCACCATCTCCTCCAACCAAGCCGCTGCCTGGGCATCATCCTGGACTCCTCTTCACCCCCCACATCCACCCCCTCTCACTGTCCTGCCGCTTTCATTTTCACAACATTGCTCGCATCAGACCCTTCTTAACTACAGACGCCACTAAAACGATCATTCACTCTCTCGTTATCTCCTGTCTGGACTACAGCAACATTCTCCTCTTTGGCCTCCCTTTGGTCCGTCTCACACCCCTACAATCTATACTAAATGCTGCAGCCAGACTCCTCTTCCTCTCCCAATGCACTGACTCCACATCCCCTCTCTGCCAATCTCTACAGTGGCTTCCTGTCCCTTTTAAAATATTCTTCAAGCTCCTCACAACAACTTACAAGACTCTCCACCGCTCCCTACCTCTCCTCCTTTGTCTCCATCCACACTCTCTCCCGTCCACTCCGCTTTGCTGGTGACTGTCGCCTTAACTTCAACCTTATAACTACTTCTCACTCCCGCATCCAAGACTTCTCCTGGGCCTCCCGTCTCCATTGGAACAACTTACCAAATCCTATCAGGCAATCCAGCACCCTCCAATCATTCAAATGCTCCCTGAAAACCCACTTTTTCAGATTAGCCTACCCTTCCTCCACCTAAGCTTATCTGCCCTCCCCATCTTCATCACTGTCTCTCCTGTTTGTTCACCCTCTCTCACCTTCTTCTCACTTAGCATGCTAGCTCTTATGAGGAGGGTTTTCCTCCCTCCTGTCATCCCTATACCCTATGCTCATCACTTCCCACCTTTTTCTCTCTACTGTCTATCTCTCTCCTTATTCATCTGCTCCTACACACATATCCAGCATCTTTATTTTCCTTACATATTGTTCAGCATTTTATTTTTGCATTGTACATGTATTCCTTATTCATGTTTTTATATCCTCTGTTAATTATTGTATTGTATATGTAACTATTGGCTTTGCTTTTGCCTCTGTATGGCGCGTGTGGCTCCTTATAAATAAATATAAAAAATAATAATAATAATCTAGTAAACATGGTAAGTGGGCAGGCCCCCGGTGGGGATTCTGAATTCCGCACGCAACACAGCATTGGGTGATTTTGTTCTGATGCAGAATTATTGGGACTGCGCATAAGTCAGCTGCTTTTCTTAAGTCTTGATCCAAACCCTATATTTTTACTACATTTAAATTTTCAATGACGGAGTATAAAAATATTTCCATACAGAAACAGTAACGGTGGACTGAACAGAACCTCACTGCACTTGTTTTTAGATTGTTGGGGAAAAGGAACATATTTGGGAACATAGCTACAGTAGGCTTAACTTTACTGTGTCTGTACACAGTGCGTACCAATCTAGAGCTGCAGTTGTATTTACATCTGAATTGCATCTTTGCCTTTTAATATGTTATGTGTGGTTTTAGGGAATGCAGGATGCATTAAGTTCTGCGTTTGGAGCTGGAACAGGCCACAACTGCACAAATCTGAGCTCACCACAGGCCCAAGTGAGGTGAAGGAACCAGAGCAACCACTCCCATAAGCAGCTAAAGCAATTTAAGCATTGAAACTGTGGATGAATTAACTAGAAGCCTTAAATGTAGATTGCCTATGATTTCCCCATCTGCAATCCATCATTGAATTAGCTGAACAGCAGAAAAGGGAAAGCACAAAACAAATGTCATCATTGCTTTTGGCACAAAATGTTTTCACCATTGAGTCAGTAACCTGTGATGTCCTCTTGCAGGACATTGTTATGTTAACTAATGGAACTTTCTTTCTGTAAAATTTTGTTTCTATATTTTAATGCAGCTTTACTGTGTTTACATGCTGCACAGAGCTTACATTTTTCTTGTTCTTTTCTGTGATAAGACTGAATGAATAAAAGTGTAATATAATAATATAGCAATATGCATAGTGGTTGAAAGTGAAACAGTAATAAGTAAGTAAAGTAAATGAAAAAAAAAAAATGAATTGCACAAAATGATGGGTGTGGATCCCCGCTTAGAATGGCCCTATTTCGATAGTTTTGTACTGGCTGGGATTTCTATTGCATATGCCTTGATGAGACATAGCAATCGATCCACAGAGCACAGAGCTTTCAGTGCTCCGAAAAGTAAGTAAAAATAGTGCCCCACTCCTTACCCTAGTTCTAACCCTAACACTCCCCTCTCATTACCCTAACCCTCCTTTCCTGGCAGCCTTAGGGGTTACTCACTTTTCCCTGCGGTCCGGCAGTAGCGGCGTGATATCGGCGGCGGCAGTATTTCCGAATAAGAATGGGTGAGTATGCTGATTGTAAAAAAAAAAAATTCTAAAGTGTGCAGTATTCGAAATAGGGACATCCGAAAAGGATTTTCTAACCGGGGACTTACAATGCAAAATGATGGCAATATATTCATACACATCCAGACTTCAGAGTAATTGGTAATGGGAGCTGGGTTCAATTTGCTAGTAGGCAGTTTACAGTGTAGGTGTTTTATACGAGATCCAGACTTCTGTACTCTGTTATTTCCATGCACTTGAGTTTGGAAAGTTAAAGTATGAAATGGCTGTTCGAAGTTCATTAGTGTGAATCTGAGTGTGAACGCATCGGTGACACAGTGCGGCCCAGTGTTTCAGATATATGGTCTCCTTTTTGTCAGGGATTCGATCACATCAAAATCTAAATCTGGTATTTGAGTTTAAACTTGTGATAGTGGCTTTTAGTAAACGTGAGGGGCATGTAGGAAAGCTTTAGTTTGAGGGATATGGACATACCAAGGTTCTTTTAAGAATGTTTTTTATTTTAAAATTGAATAAGGTAAATGTGATTTCCTGTTGAGATGTATTGTATTGCCTATCACTATATAAAAAAACAACAACGTATTTTTAACCGTTATTAAATAATGTGCAGATTAATCACCACATCCTCATCATTCAAGACTAATCAATACCTTGTTTCCTTTTTCGTTTTATTTAGGCTGTGACATGAAGAAAGACATTGAGACTTTAATTGCACAGGAACGGGCTGACATAATCAGCAAATATGAGAAGGTATGCCCAAATCCTTAACCAGTCAGATGGTGCAATACAGATAAATATTTCATGAATGCGATTACTGCTGCGTTCAAGTCTTGCCTTCTGAATGTACCTGATTTGCATTTTTAATGTGTCAAAGTTTTGCATTCTTGGAAGTGTAACACTGTAAAGCTGACAACACACTATACAATTTCCAACAATCTGATGCCCGTTGGGCTGCTAGGCTTGGTGGGGAGATGACCCTGGTTATTAGGTAGTATCTGTGTACTACACAATATCCTGTTAACCAGAGCATATTGTATAATGTGTAGTAAGCATGTGCTATAAAGTTTTATTCTCTTGACTGTAAATCCAGCAAAATATTGCATTTATAAAATCACACACCTTGCAGATAATACTGGCATACAAATAACTAAAGTGACGTAGAATAGTTTGTTTGAAAAGTTTATTTGGCCTTCATGTAATTTATACATTACTTGCATGAATACCCAACACATCACTGGTAACGTTTTTTTGACTCTCTTCCTCAGGGAAGGCAACCAGGAGCTGAAATTGACCTGTGGGAGGATGCAGATTTTACCCTGTATAAAGTTACAGATAGATTTGGCTTCTTACAGTAAGCACATCACAAATGGTTTTTTGTTTTTTTTTTGGTTTTTTTTATCAAGTATTTTTTATTTATATTCTTTATAAACAATAAAGATAACAATAACAGACCTTCAATAGTAGAAACTTCTCATAAAGAACAGATCCATCACTGAATATCAGTGTTGAGAGATGTTATATATGATGTTATATATTACCTTATTAAATAGTTATTATGCATTTTTCAAAACGGTGTTAGATACAAAAACGGGTGCCGCACCACGCTGAGGTACATGAGAAGTGATATCAGTATGATATATAGAGTCCATCCATGGAGCCGATACTATATGGAATTTTTGAGGAGCCTTCCTGGCTGAGTAAACAAACTCTTCATGAGTCATTTACAAGATTTATTCAGTCACGTAGACGTGGAGGAACATCTGCCATCCATTTTCATTAGGCAACATCCTGGGCCAGTGAGAAGAGGGTGTGTAGGTATTCATCCAGTAGTAACTTTTATCAGAAGTGTCCTCCAGAAAGACACCAAAAATACAGAATTTGGAGATTATAGGAAGTAAAATGGATAATGTGTCAAGCGCAGTTCTCCATACACTTTCCCAAAATCTAGCAATACATAACAGTCATCACAGCTGTATCCTGCGCTGACAGTTCTACAGGATGATTTTAGTGGTGTGAATCTACCTGCCCACTGTGGAAAAGTGTATATACAAAAACTAAATTCATCCAGCGCTCTGTTTACAATAAATTAATCTAACTTACACTGGAATAAATATATTTCTGACAATTTGTTCAATCCATAAACTAATAAACATATGGCTGTGTATTCAATTCATAAAACAGTTCATGTAGAAAAAAAACTAAAAGTGTGCAGGCAAGTCTCTGGGGATTAATTATTAACTATTATAGCAAATGTAGATGTCTTCTCTGCTTTTCTTCATATTCACTTGAACAAAAGGAGGACAGAAAAAGACAAAACGGATTGATGCAGTATGTCCCTTAAAAAACTAATCATTTATTGACGCATTACATAGATTAATACATTATACTTAAAACATCACAAGCATCGACAGCACAACAACCCCATCCCTTCGTACTAGACGTCTTTATGAACACGATGGAACTCAGTCACCTTTCAGAAGTCAGCCCGGGTTTTCGCTCTATCAGAATAAGTCACTGGTGGAAGTACCATACGGAAGTCCGGTGGCGGTGCAGTCTGGAAGCGCTCACTCTGATGCATTTCGAGCCTATCGTTGTTCTTTCTAAAAGGGGTCCACTTTGAGAAAGAGTCACTATAAGCTCAAAATACATGGCAAATAGCACAGGTGACAGGGGGCAACCCAGTTTTGTTCCTCTCCCCAGTACGAACGGATTACTTGTATGATCATTTATACATATTCATGCAGTAGGAGTGAAATATAGTGTTTTAACCCAATTTAAGAAAGTATTTCCTATGTTAAACCTATGAAGAACTTACTATAATTAGGTTCATTCGAGAGAGTCAAAGGCCTTAGCCACATCTAATGACGTGACCTCTGCTTCCTCGCACTCCTATCCAGCACATGAAAAGGCACCTGAGATTTGTGAATTTGGTCCTTCTGGGCCTAAATCCTGTTTGGTCTGGGTGAATGATTTGTGTCATGATGGTGTTAAGCCTGGTAGCCAAGATTTTAACCTACTTCGGTGGTAAGTAGGTAAATGGGCTGCTATGTTTCAGGTAGGAAAGGGTCTTTAACCGGTTTATCAATCAAAAAAATCATGGCTTGTAACATAGGACCGTATTCACAGATACATTTTTGCGCAGAGTTACGTGCATATTTTTAGAATCTGATTAACTGCGCATGTGTAGTAACTTTTTTAATGCTATTTACGTTGAATTTACGCACGGAAGTCCATTAGGGTCGTGGTTAAAATCTGTATAGACAAAATTATGTGAAAGTGGTTGGGGGGGCATTTAAATGACCATTTGAGGATGCGGTTAGTTACATACGCACGTACGTAAGTATTATACGCACATAAATACATACTTAGAAATAAGGGTGCCCTGTGGAGGCGTAAGTCACCTAAAACCCGTCCGTGTGAGGGGAGTGTCATGGGTGTTGCCTTGCAACATATGTGCATATAATTGCGTACCTTTAACTAACGGATCTGTGAATACGGCCCATAGACTCTGGAAAGTGTTTCTCCCGTAGTATAAGGTTGAATAGTTCAAGGAGTCTAGCAGTAAAAAAGTCCTGTATTTAAAGACTTTACCCAGGATTCCATCGGCTCCTGGAGCCTTGTGATTGGGCATATCAGATAGCTCTGCTTCAATCTGTAATTCGGTGATAGGGACATTAAGAAGGGACTTGGCCCTGAGTCCTACTGTTGAAGACAAATAAGTCAAGTAAGGAGAAGAGCTGGGAGGGGGAGTACTGCACCTGTGATTTGTAGAGTTGCGTAATAAGGGGGAGAAACACGTCAGCTGTTTTTGATCCCTCATAGTGTACCACTTTGTCAGGGCCAGCGATTGCTGGAAAAGCCCTCGCCTCCATCTCATCTCTAGCAAGTCGGGCCAGGTAACTGCATCTGAATGGAAATACTGATTGTGTTTATTTAATAGCACTGTTTGTTTTAAATTTTTTCAGTAAGATATTTGGTTTGGGCTCAAAGCCAGCTAATCAATGAGTGTGATGAGAGGTACAGGGCCTCCACAACTTGCTCTAATTCCCTCTCCTTTGCTTGTTGCCTTTTTTGATCTGTGCTATCCTTTTATAAATGTGCCTCTCATGTAATAGTTGGGGTATTGACAAAAGGGTTATGAGAAAAATAACCTTCCCATGCCATCACCAAGTCTTCCCCAGAGCCCATCAGTGATAACCAAAAAGAGTTTAGTTTCCAAAAGCGGATACCTGGGTTATGGAGCATATTAATGTTAAGTAACAGAGGGGATCTGAGATCCACCCTGGGTAAGTACTGTATCTCAGCAACCTGTGGCAATAAACAGGGGGAGAGTAATGCTAGATCTGTCTGGGACTGGGAATGGCAGGAGAACTCTATCATTTTAAGATTACGGAATCTCCATGCATCCACCAGGCCAAACCCCTCATCTGTTCAGCGAATGGGGATGAAAGTTGTGTTGGGGTAGAACCCTCCTCCCACCACTTGTGCATACTGGGGTTTGGTACCTTGTTAAAATCCCCTGTAAGATGAACTGATCTATCAGGGAATTCGGCTAAATAACTACTGATTTTAGCAGGCAATGCAAGGTATGGGTGTGAAAATTAAAGTGCTAAGATAGGGCTTTCATAAAAACATATCTACCTGCAGGGTCAATATGTACATCCTGTAGGACAAAATGTAACATTTTATGTAATTAGATAGAAACACCTCGGATTTCTCCCTCCTACCCTTCACTTCCCAAAAGTGTCAATACCCACCCTCTAAATCTAGGCGTTGAAGTTGCAGAATTAAACTGCAGCTCTAAGCTAAAGAGAGCCCTCTACGTAAAAATTGGGTAATAAAACCATGCTAATGTGGTGCAACACTGTGCCTCAGTGAGTAGCACCTGTGTCTCACAGCACTGAGGTCGAGTTCGATATCTGTGTGGAGTTTGTATGTTCTCCCTGTGACTGTGTGGGATTACTCAGGGTGCTCTGGTTTCCTCCCACAAACTCCAAAAACATGCTGGTAGGTTAATTGACTGCGGACTAAATTAACTGGCTATTCTGTGTGTGTTAGTGACTTTAGTATGTAGCTCCAATAGGGACAGGGACTGATGTGACTGTCTAATGTTCTCTTTGTTACTGTCGTTTTTGTTACTGTAGAGTGTGTATTCATACCTAACTAATCACCCCAATACAGAATGAGCCAAACCGTCTAAATTTGATGAAGTAAGTCTAAGAGCTGCTTCGTACTTTAAAGAGCAATAGAAGAACATCTGTTGAGCACTATAAAAATAGCGTTAAATCATTAAACTCTAGTAGGATGTTTTTTCTAGGTTGGCAACCTGGCAGCAGGTATTTATCCAGGCCATAAGTGATGTGATACAAAGTTAGAAGCTTTTACCAGTGTAACTTACAAAAACTACAGCTTGGCAGCTACATCATTGTTTTTCATTTGTTTGGGGAAGTAAACTAAACACATGTTCATGTATATTTATATCACACAGAATAATAACCAGTAATGGTATTTGTCTTTGTTTTATGCAGTGAACATGAGTTACCTTTACGTACGGCTCTTGAGGAAAAGGTATGATTATTTTCTTATTATAAACAATAACATTTTTCTTATTTTACTGTATTATTTTGTTGTTGTTTATTTACTTTTTTTGTTTGATTGTAGTAGTTTAGCTGGCTACACACTATATGATAATTAGGCTTATCACCCAGTTATCAACTTTTTGGGACAATAATCTGACTGTGTGTTTGATCAGAATAATCCACAGGGCAATATAATGCACATTTTGCCAGTGTGCAGCCAATCCAAATTATCTTGCAGACTTTCCCCAGTAGAATACAGATACACAATAATTGGCCAGTGAATGAGGACAGGTTTTTGTTTTACACTTAAAATGACAGATAATCTTCCCAATCTGGAGAAGAATTGCTCAGTGCACAGTACAGATATTGGATGCTTTTAGGATCATGCAATCTCTCTGAAAACGTGACCATTTTTCTGATCTTTCAGATTATTGTTCCAGTGTGTGGCCTGCTATAACTATATATTATTTGGATATTCTAGTCATTTTTGTTATTTTCTAATAATCAGCAAAAGCAGCAGGAAATTGAACGTGTGGACAAATGGCTGAAGATGCTGAAGAAATGGGAAAAGTACAGGACAAGTGAGAAGGTATGTGCAGAATTTCTTTCAGACCGTATATACTCAATCTACGTAACGAAAAGCTCCGTAGATTACATAAAAAAGATACTATGTATGCGCAGTATCAAATATCGGGAAACACTGGATGTACATGCAATATGTCCGGTGTTGTGAATCCATGCCTCTGTCTGGATTATGTGACCTTATCTTGAATGATTAATATAAACTGTTATACTAAACTGTGAAATAATGTACTTTGTTTCTTTTGATGATAATGATAATGATAAATATATTTGCTTTCTGTGAGTAAATACATTTCCCACAGGATGTAAAATCTTACTCATAAGACACTGAAAGGCTTGCAGCCTCCTACATGGCATTTGAAAAATAAGACCATGCTTTTTTTATTCCCAATGTTTACTACATTTTTTTCAACCCCATGTGGATTGAACACTGCATTTTAATGTTATGTGCGTATTGTGCATAGTCTGCCAACTTGTCTGTCCTAACTAAGCTCATTTACTTGCTTATTTCAGTAGACAATTCTGTGTTATGCTCAAAAAGTGTTTGATCATCTAAATTAGAAAATACTTTTTAGAAAAAAGAAGGTTAGTCATTGGGGTGCATGAGCATTATGGAATAATTAAAAATCTAAATGTTATTGATTTATATAAAAAAAACATTGAGGTGATCTAATTAACACAGGATTTGACAAATTTTAGCAAAACTTTCTCTCTCTCTCTCTCTCTCTCTCTCTCTCTCTCTCTCTCACCACACCACAAAGACACTCGTACGCATTAAAATCTTTGTTATGTGCATATCAAAACATCAACCCCAGATAACAGTAGCATATGGCAGGGTTATTCAACGTTACCAGCGTCCTGGAACAGGGAAGACCGCGTCCACAGGTGCACTGCTTGCTGCGGGGGGTCAGGATCACAAGACTCCTATATGTTGTGTGTCCTTTTCAGTACAGCGCTTGTTTGTACTTTAGGCTTCCATGCTGGAAGCCTGTCTGATGGCAGGGTGTGATGAGCCGCCATGCTTAGAGTGTGCACGCATGGTGGTAGGCGGCCATATTCAAATTGTACAGTAAGGGCTTGGTTAAGCACATCATTTATTTATTAACAGGTTTTTATAATAGTGCTATCAGATTACATACATACGATTCCGTGGGACCAGTGTGTAAAATAAAAGGGTCCTGCGTTCAGAAGTTCGTACGTGCAAGGGGAGTGGTGATCTGCTAATGGAAATTAACTTCCTATTCATACTTCTATTTCTGCTTCTGGTCCAACTTGAATAATGTTATGCAACATAGATAATCTATCTTATTATCTATGTAAATGTCCAGAACTTCTTCCAAAAGAGAAGAGTGACGGGCGTGCACTCCCCTTTTCTGTGCCTGTGATCATGGAAGTCGCATAGAGATCTGCATCAGGTCATTTGTGTGTGGTCAGAGAAGGTCTGGATCAGTGCACTTTCTATCATTGATCATTGATGTAACTACCATGTGTGCTGTTGGTATGACTGCTACGGGTAGGCAGCCACCCACCCTGCACCCTTGAAGGGTCAGCCAGGAATGGTAGCTCTAAGTTGTCAGTGACTGGCAGGTTAGACAATGCTCAGCACTGTTCATAAATAATACAGAGGGGGAGAAAAGGGTCCACGACCGGCAGATCATTGCAATAAGCACATGGAGTCTCCAATTACTGTTATATGTTAGCTATGTCCATCAGTATATTTTGTTATAATTTACCAGTCACAAGCAGATTACATTTTTGTATACTTATATGCATTTTTTATATTTATTTCACAAGTGTTGTTAATTGCTGGATTATTTTTAATTGTATGTTCTGTCCCTGTAGATGTTTCGTAGGGTGTACAAGGGGGTTCCTTTACAAGTCAGGGGTCAGGTCTGGTCACTGCTTTTAGATGTTGAAGTGATGAAGTCTGAAAATGTGGGTAAATATGAGGTCAGTTCCTTTGTATACTTTTTGTGTGAAGTTCAAGTACAATGCATGTATGAAAACGTTAACTGGAAGCTGCATGTTTTCTATATAGATTAGGTTCTTCATGATGTAAGATGTTATGTATGAGAACAGATCTTTATAATTTTATTCATGTAATATTTTATTTTTATGTATGCAATGATGTATTTTTTCAGATTCATGTGCACTTAATTGGTGTTGGCTCACTTTTTATCTTTTTCTTTCTATTTTGTGTGAACAATTCAGTTGACCTTTAAATAAGGGATTTTGGGCTGTATTCACACCTAAGAGTGAGTTAGGTGCAGACAACCTAACCCGCCCCCCGTTTTTAGGTACCTTATGGCGCTTACGAGTGCCATAGGGCTACCTTATCTAACCATGCGCAGTTTCCTTCTTAATAATGCCTCCCCCGCCCTCCCCAGCTAATCTAAATCCCTCCCCACCTCTTCCTAAACACTCCCCAAGGTGGCATTACGTCACCTCTTTCTAACTAACATCGCATGGAGGCAATCTACATATCTAACTGGTACCTAGATTGCGTAAATGCGTGGTAGGTAATTTCATAAAAATACGCACCTAAGAAGCAGAAGCTTCTTAGGTGTGAATACAGCCCTTTGTTTGACAAAACAATCTTCTGCATTTAAACTTTTCAACTTTTGATTATGCTGTACTCTCCCTTTCCCACTTTTTATGACAGCAGGGAAAAACAAAACTTTGCTCTGTGAGTGGAAACATAAATGGAGCTAAATATACTGTAACTTGACATTGCAGTTTTTAAAAGTATTTTTCTTTTTCTTTTTTTTTAATATCATCCCACTTGACTACTTAAAAATATGAATATTAATATTGCTTCAATATTTAATGCAATATCCAGAATTTTAGATTCCTTTTTTATGATCCCATCATCTAGATATGGCAGATAAATTATCTACTTTTCTGCATCCTAGAAAATGAAAGATCTGGCTAAGACCTATTCCACAGAGATCAAACAGATTGATTTGGATGTAAACCGAACATTTCGCAATCACATAATGTTTCGAGAGCGGTATGGAGTCAAGTGAGTGGTAAACACATTGTTATGAATTAGGATCTTTTTAATAAAAAATGTATATGTGTTTAAAACATATGACCATACATGAGAGCAATATTACATCTTAATGACATTTCATTATTTATTTTTTTAATCCATTTAACATTTTATTGTGGTAAATATATTGAATGGAAGATTTAAAACAAGGTCCTATTTGTAAGCCATGCTTTTAAAAACATACCCACAGCATTCCTTCCTCATGGGATGTCCTCACTCTGCCCCAAACCACTCCCAACCTTTGTTCTGTAAACCCAGTGAGTACAAAGCCATCTTGGCACTTAATAGCAGTCATGTATTTATTGTAGGGA
>WWET01001201.1:389001-409552 GCA_011038615.1 Limnodynastes dumerilii
TGGAAAGCATATCTTAACAAAATACGTCCGTGCAAGGGGTGTGCCGAGGGGAGTGTAACGAATTTACGCGCACGAAAATACGCTCCACGAATAAACGTACGGCAAACGTAGTTCTGGATCTACCCCAATGTTACTAATTGCTACCTTATATGTGTTTTTCTTCTTTATTTTTGGTATATGGTTCAAGTATTTACATTCAAAACTGCAAAAATTAAGTATCGAATCACACTAATCACAGAGTGCTATAAAAGAACACAGAGACCTTTTCTTGGATTATTATTTTTATTTTCATTTTAATTCACACTATCTGGCACCTTATCCAAAAATCTCTTAAAAGGACGTACAGGAGACTTTTTATATAACATCTTTTGACACATGAATGCAAGAAAAGAATAGTCTTCTATCATCTGGTTGTAGATATCCTAAAAAAAGTCCCCCCTTCTTTAGGCAACCTATGGCTCACCGTCTCTTCTAGCTTCTGTTACTATAATCTCTTACTAATGGGTCAAGAACAACTTAAATTTCTGCTTCAGTTTATGCAAAACAGAGGAGCATGCGAGTCTAGGAAAACCTGCCATTCTGTGCTTGTGGTTTAAGCATCGGTGATTTGAGGAAGAGTGTTTGTTATAAAAAGATCTGTGTCTTAAGATGTGTTTCTCTCTATTTTGCCAGACACCATTTACACTTACTCTGAGATTGTGGGACATCTACATCTTGGAAGGCGAGCGGGTGCTGCCTGCTATGGCTTATACTATATTGAAACTGCACAAAAGTAAGACTTGCTGAAAGGATATTGCTAGAGGTTTCATAATTATTGACCTATAGAGCACTGAAATTACTGGCATATTGCTACATTTTAGTAGCTTTAACAATCTCTGTACCTTTTCAGTTCCTTTTACAGTGTGTTCTAGCTCTACATAATGGAGAGTTAAATGCAGACATTAAAATAAATTACAGGGTGGTAGAGTTTATACCAACAGCAAATAGTATGAAAATTCCATTTGCATCAATAGTTTTTTGGACTATTGGAAATTAATCTGTTATTATAAAAAATGTCTTTGTGTTATTTTTTCTTTTTGGTTCTGGTTTTACCCTGATTTCTGTTATTTTCTGCTTGTAATGCAACTGTTGGACTTGTTTTAAGGGACGCTGCTTAAGTAGGTTCTTGTAACTATTTGAAATTTGAATTTAAGTTTAATTTTATTTTTGATCTTTCTAAGATTGTATGTAGTTTATTAGTACATCAAATATGAGTCTGTTTGTTCACAGTTTATGCGCCTAACCACTACTGTACAGTTGACAGTAGACATGCTCGTTTCATGATAAATTATCCTTAATCACTGGATAAAAACAATTTGTCACCGTACACTGGTAACGTAATTTATCTAGTAACATCAGCTCACTTTTGTATATATTTTCTTTTATTTATATTTATACATCTATTTTAAAAGATGTCTTCCATCCATTTTGTTTGTAATATTTTTGGCCCATATTAATTTTACCAATGTATCCTCCAAGTCATCCATGTAATATTTACATGGTTAGACCGCTTTATTATATATGTATCCTCTATGCTGACTTCAAGAATGGTCATAGTTTCTTTCTGTCATCCACTGTTTTGAAGCCATAGTCTCTTTAAGATCCTATATTTCGATGTATGACACGTTTATAGAGCGTTTAGTGAGACTTTTATTGGCTGGTGCCTGTGTTAAGCTAGTCTGGCAAACAAAGGTTGATCTTCATATTTTTGGGCCCTGCTCATGGGTTGGACCACACATGATGTGAAAGCTGCTCTATGCTTCTCTGTCACATGGAGCAATGCCTAGAAGCTATGGGGTTGATCCACAGCTAAGACCGACAAGGGAATTACGATGGCCGAGATCAGGATCCGGCCCTATGTTTGCAGGACTCTCTTAGCAACCTCTGTGTTGAGGTATTGTTTAAACGGCAGAAACATTGTATGACTCCTCTCTAAAGCGGTGCTATGAGCTTTACTTTAGGTGCAAAGTCGGTGACCAAGACAAAGACTGGGCCCCTCATCTTTGCTGTCTCAATTGTGACTCACTCCTAAGGGCTCAAAGGGTTCTTGGGACATGAATTTCACTGTTCCACTGTTGACCACTGCACAGACTGCTACTTTTGTCTGATGAACATTTTAGCCATCAGCTCAAAGTCAAAGCACACTCTGACATACACAGATTTACAGTCCACTATGAGGCCTGTGCCCATAGTGAAGTAATGCCTGTGTATGAGCCTCCAAAAAGGTTAATATTTTAAAAACATGAATGGGAAATAGAGCCTGCAGAGCATGGTGACAATCAAGTAAGTCTCTACCCAACATTTGAGGCTTCCTGTCCCTCTATTGAACCACATTTAGCTAACCCAAAGAAAAGTCAGTGACATTGTCTGAGATTTTAACCTAAATCTAAAAGCATGCGGAACCTTTGGGCTTCAGATTGATAGGGGGGAATCTCCTTTACTATGACACTAAAATATGTGTTTTCAGACAGAGGCTTAGAGGCTTTAATGATTTATTTGCCCTTGAAATGGATTTTCTTTTTCCATGATATTAAGTCTGTTATGTCATGAGTATAAAACTGGATTGACATCTATTTATTGATTCCTCTTAAAGTAAGCTTGAATGCTGCACTACTCCACAACAGCAGCATGTTACCCTCAGTAACACTAGCTCATGCTGTTGCTATGAGAGAAACACATGGGGCATGAAAAATCAAATACAGTATGAAATGGTATGTCTGAGGTGACTTAAAAATCATTTCACTCTTGCAGGGACTGCCAGTTTCACAAAATAGTGCTGGTAACTGTGTGAGTGGGTCAGCAGAGGCCTGAAAAACCATTACATTTAAAAGCAGTGGCCAAAGCAAAGTTCACTAACCACAGAAGTGAAGAATGTTGTCGATGCTCCACATGTTGAACCTGAGAGTGTATCTGTGTCTGCTCCATATAAAGCTTGCTCTTAATGAGAACTTTATCATAGCACTCGATCAAAGTGGGCTTGCATTTACACACTTAAGAAAGAGATTCCCAAGAATCAGTGAGGCAAAGCTCAGAGGGGATTTTGTATGTCCTCAAATAAGCACATGATGCTCAATGTGATCTATGATGATCTGCCTAATTCTGCAGAAAAAGCTGCATGGGATGCTCTCAAGAACATTTGCTAGACCTTCTTAGGGAAAAAAAGGCAGACAACTACAACAAGATGGTAACAAAAAAACACACAAGGCCTCGCTTCAATTCAAATATATTAAATGTGTGCATGTGTATATATAAATTAAGAGTTGCAGCCAAGGACCAAAGTGACCACTGTGTAACTACAAGGAACAAAAGAAAGGTCCGGCACTTTAAGCAAACATTATGTAACACTATGGGCCAGATTTACAAAGCTGATGGTTTGGAAAAGTGGAGCAACCAATCAGATTCTAGCTGACATTCTCTAGTATGTAATAGGAAAGTGAGCGCTAGAATCTGATTGGTTGCTATGGGCAACATCTCCACTTTTCCAAACCCGCAGCTTAGTATATCTGGCCCCATGTGTCAGGACATACATAAAAAGGAGGTTTAGTTCACAATATAGCTATATTGGGTTAAGCTCACCTGCCCAGCATCAAGGCACCTCCTGTAGATGAGTCCCTATCCGTTTGCTATATGTGTACTCAGAAGGTCTGCATTAAGACACTTATGCCATTTGAACAGTGTGCAGCGGCCATATTGGGGAGGGTTCAGGCTCCCAAAGTAAACTAACTAACAAAAAAACACACAAGGCCACACTTTAATTCAAATATATGAGAGGTGTACAAGTGTATATATAAATGAAGTTGTGCAGCCAAGGACCAAAAGTGACCACTGTGTAACTACAAGGAACAAAAGAGAGGTCCGGTGCTCCAAACAAACATATAAAACTATGTGTCAGCACATATACAAAAAGGAGGTTTATATAACGTTTAGTTAGAGCGCTGGACCTGTCTTTTGTTCCTTGTAGCTAAAATAAAATGGTAGAAAATCTCTTAGGGCCAGATTTACTAAAGGCGATTTGGCCACGTTTTCTGTGCAATCACTGTATTTACTAAAGGTAAGTTCACGGGTCTTTTGCCTTTTAAAATGTCTGCCATGGCGATTTTTTCAATGACAGACATAGCAATTGCTGGATTTACTAAACGTTGCTCAGTAAAATCAGAAAAAGCGCCATTTAAAAGCGCCTTCTGTGTGTTTGTCGCGTTTTAATAAAAAGCGCCACACACTTTGGCAGCAAAACACATGTAAATTATTTTACATGTGTTTTGACACAGCAAAATGTATAGTGCAGCATGCTAAGAACCCTTAGCATGCAGGCGCCAATAGCACTAGAAGGCACAGCATGGCCCTGTGTTTCTTGCCATGCTGTCCCTTATATTATTATAAGCGTCAGCATGGCAAGGGTTAATGTCATGCTGAATGACCAATATGTGCAAAAAGTATGTAATTTGAAAAAAAAAACCACATATGTACCCAAACTAATGCTACATTACCCTACATAGTTTACCCTTTAATATGCTAGCCCCGTTAGAATGGATGTTATGGAATGTGCCCCGTAGAAATGCGTTATAAGTTATTTGGCCCTGTAAGAATGGTGTAAAATATATTAGCCCCGTAAGAATGCAGAAAAATGTATTTGAGCCCTGTCAGATTGCTGTTCAATGTATGAGCCCTGTCAAATTGCTGTTCAATGTATGGGCCCCGTCAGATTGCTGTTCAATGTATGAGCCCCGTCAGATTGCTGTTCAATGTATGAGCCCCGTCAGATTGCTGTTCAATGTATTAGCCCCATCAGATTGCTGTTCAATTTATTAGCCCTGTCAAATGTATGAGCCCTGTAAGAATGAATCAAAATGTATTTTGTCTGTTACATTGTAAAAAATTCCAGTTGCCCAGCTAAATTGTAATATTAATATGTTTCCACAATAACAACCAATAAATATGTCCCAATAGCAGCCGTTCAATACTAAAAGTGCAGTTATACTGATAAGGCATATTAAATATCAATGTCTTCCACATTTTTAAAAACATTTCAGAAATGTAAATACTCACATTTTAGAAGTCATCTATCTGACTTGCTAGAAGAAATGGACATCTTGCTTGAAGTTTACTCCTTCTTGTCCAGGGGCAAGCTGCTGGCCGGTCACATGATAGAGGTTATATAAGGGGGACCTCTAGTGAACAAAAGCTCATTAGCTTTGGACCCCCGAAGGAGCTGGACCGGCCAGCAGCTTGCCTCTGGACAGTATGTGAGTATTTACATTTCTTAAATGTTTTTATGAATGTGGAAGACGTTGATATTGAATATGCTTCATCAGTATAACTGCAATTTTAGTATTGAATAGCTGCTATTGGGACAAAAAGATATTTATTGTTTGCTATTGCAGAAACATAATAATATGGGCAACTGGAATTTTTTACAATGTAATGGACAGAATACATTTTGATTCATTCTTACGGGGCTCATACATTTGACAGCAATCTGATGGGGCTAATACATTGAACAGCAATCTGACGGGCTCATAAATTGAACAGCAATCTGACGGGGCTCATACATTGAACAGCAATCTGACGGGGCTCATACATTTGACAGCAATCTGACGGGGCTCATACATTTTTCTGCTTTCTTATGGGACAAAATAACATATAATACATTCCGACGGGGCACATTCCATAACATCCATTCTAATGGAGATAGAATATTAAAGGATAAACTATGCAGGGTAATGTACCATTAGTTTGTGTACATATGTGGTTTTTTTTTCAAATTACATATTTTTTACACATATTGTACATTGTGCAGCATGACATTAACCCTTGCCATGCTGACACTTGTACTACTATAAGGCACAGGATGCCCTGAAACACAGTGCCATGTTGTGCCTTCTAGTACTATTGGTGCCTGCATGCTAAGGGTTCATAGCATGCTGCGCTATACATTTATAAAAGTAAATATGTTTTTTAAGAAAAAAATGCTTTTTAATGACAAAAAAGGGGCCATGTTCGGCGGCGATTTTAACTGGAAATTCGCTATGATTTTAAACACAAAATCACGGCGGATTATCCAGAAAAAAATCGCTGCCTATCTACAATCAAATACGCCCCAGGGCAATGGCTGGCGATGTATAATCTCAGCCAAAAACCAACCTTAGTATATAGAATCATTCTAGAACACTTGTTTGAATTCAGCACAGAAAAACACTTATATGGACTCTTCTGAATTAAAGTAATAAATATTTGGTTGACCAGTGTTGTCTGTCCTGTGTTCAGAACGTTTGCTGAAGATGTCTATGGAAGATCTTAGAGAGTTTCTCCAGGAGAAGATTGCACGTTCTTTGAGCTATGATGATGACATTGTGGTTGAACAGTTACAGACATCGATGGCTGAGCTGCGAAAGATGAAACTTGAGCTACCACCACCAGGTACAATGATTAAGCTGGGCACACACTTTCTTTATTTTACAAACAATACAACCAAGCTAACAATTTTTCTTTGGTATAATGTTTCAAGAGAATGTTATCATTCATACACACTATGCAATTATATTTTTTATCTGTTGTACTAATAAGAAAATATTGTGTCACACTGCACAGATCATCTTTCTATTACTGTAATTTGGTAAATAACAATTTGAATAATGAAGTGGACTTTCAGAAATCTTGAAAAAAAATTTTTAGTTGCTAATGTTTACAAACAGAACTTTAGCACTGCACATTAATTAGCACTACAGGACTGTCTGTAAATATTGAAGTGCATGCACATCCATATATAAAACAGCTATTGGTCTAAAACAGCGGTTGTTAACCAGCTACCGACTATAGAATCAGGTCAAGTACCACTTTGCAGATCATGTAGACACATATTTTTGTGTGGTTTTAAAGTACATTTTCTGCATAATCAATTCGGCCCTATAGCTTCTTTATAATATGACCTCTGCCATCTGGTATCACACCTAGTTAAAGCACAGGTACAGCTGCTACTTCCTGACAAGCTTGCACAGTCGTCCTGAGTAACCCCTGACAGTGATCCGAGTACCACCAGTGGTACTAGTGCCACTGGTTGAGAACCCCTGGTCGAATTCATTGTTTGTTCTATATATACTCCCATAGTAACCTGCTGCACAAATATAATTTAATAACCTGGAAAGTGAGGCCTAGTATTACTGGTTCTCTCTTCTATTCTCCTTTTTGTTCTGGTCAGCCCTGTGCTTTGTTGCAAATGTGCATACAGTATATATGTTTTGTATTGGATTGCTCTTTGCCCTTAGTCTATATGTGCAATGATTGGCCTATGTGCCAATACCTGTTACTTAATCTTAAAACCATTAAAAAAAAAACCCTGAAGTTTAAAAAATGTTGGTCGATCGATGGAAGCAGCTTATACACTTCAAATTGGAAACAATATTATCTGATCAGATCAACACTGGGGAATTCAGTGCAAGAACTGTGCGGCACACTTATAGGATTAGTCCTAAGCTTATCTATACCGACTCATATAACAGTCGGAGCTGCAGATTCCTGGGTCATTCCGCTGGTGTAAGCAAGTCCAAATGAGGAGAAGGATAGGTAAGAAAAACCAGGGTATGCGCCAGATAATGCTTCCAAATAACTATTTGTGTGGTAAATTGATCTTTGTAGTTTTCCTTTTTGCCCAATTTTCAAATGATATCGCCTTTGGCTGTGGTTTAATTCCTCCTAACATGTGAAGAGAAAAAAATACAGACCATAGTGTGATACAGTTAAAAGACAAATTTTACTTTGTATTGTTTAAAAATGAATGCATACCACACTATTAAAAGACATAGGTATAGTGGGCCGGATTCTCACTTCGAAAGATTGCATCCTAAGTGCGTAGCTATAAGAACAGAGCTACTACGCAGGCATAGGAACTCCTTTACACTATCTACGTACCATTTTGTTATGTAAATTGCGTATGTACGGTCTTTAATAGTGCAGAGTTCAAGAAAGTTTCATATGTGCAATTCAATGCGTGTTGTCGGGGCCTTTAAGCCCATAGTGACTTCCTCAGGGATTTGCAAAATGATTAATGAGCTGTGGTCTCTGTTCGTCTATTTATAGATTAACATCCGGTATACTGATTAAAGCAGAAGTCCGTGTCGGAATTCTCTGCTAATGAGTAATGTTCATTCGGCAGGGTGCTGGAATTAGTGTTAGAGACCATTACAATCACGTGGCCGGTTTGTTTACTTGGTGACAACTCTTATAGCAGGTCCGTCCCTCCGATGCTCTGTCTGAATTGACAGTTCTATAACTTTCTACGTCTGTAGAAACACTTATGGCTACATTTAAATCAAGAGTGGATACATTAACATATGAATATAAAAGGAACGATAAACAAATATTAAAATGAATTACATCTTGCTTCATTCAATATCTATACACCATAAGGTGGATAATGGAGTAGATAATTTTATGTGATTAATATTATTTAGAAGTGCAATTAAAGTGCTTTTATTTTATTTTTTTATTACTAAACTATTTAGCCTTATATAAGATAATAGGTTGTTGATAGGAATAGATATTTTTACTGTGAATTTTTTTTTTTACTGTGAATAAGTACTTCTTAATCAAAAGGGATTAAATCTTGTGGCACAGTATATGCTAACTAAATATAAGAGAATGCGGGACTCTATTCCATACATTACCATGATAGGGATCACTGATTTAAAAATAATTAAAAACATTTTTTAAAGTTGCTATCAATCAGGTGTCTGTGTCCCTTACATTCAAGGGGTGTGCCAAGAGGAGTGTATAGAAGGTACGCACACGAAAATACGCTATGCGTGTAAACGCACGGCAAACGTAGTTCTGGATCTACCCCATTGTGTTTAGTTATTATCTAAATATAAGGACTGATAATATTAATATACAGTCCATGTGCTGATAAGAAATACATCAATAATCAAAATATTGGGGCATCTACTCCATAGATTACAATAGTGGGGGTCCAAATAGAAATGTTGATAAACACTTAATATTCCGAACAGTCAAATGACATCACTAAAATACAGTCACAGGTTATATTATAAAATTCTAAAAAAGCTCTAAAAGGCCCAGGTCACGAAAATCTAAAATGTTTAGAAAGACAGGTTAGTCCAGAAAGGGGGCAATTTTATAATTATAATTCAGTCCCTTGGGTTTCAGGGTATTTAATGTATAAATCCAGAACATCTCCCTCTGAGCCAATTTCCTAACTAAATCTCCTCCTCTTTCCCCCAACTCAACATATTCTATAAATGTCACTTTCAAACAGGAGGGGTCTATTAGTTTTTCACACATACTTGAGGACACATGGGCAAGCGTGTAAATGACCGAAGGGCTGTTACACTTCAGGAAGTGTTTGACCTTGAAGTCTTTGGTTCCGTCATGGTTTTTAAACGTTTTTCCTTGTGTACACATGTTTTTACATGTGACACAGTGACTGCACTTAAATGAGCCTACAATTCTTTGTCCACACCGTACTTTCCCTTCTTCCTTCTTCTTTTTCAAGTTGCTGGGGGTTAAGATCTCTTTGACATTTCTTGCCTTCCTAAAAACCATTCTCGGTTTGGTTGGAACAATATCCTTCAATACCAGTTCCATCAAAAGAATCTTCCAATGTGTAGCTAAGAAATTCCTGAACACTTCCGAGCTGTTGTAATGAAGGAAATGGGTTGTTCATTTTTCTGTTTGTTGTTATAAGTAAGAAGTTTCTTCCTGTCCGTTTCTTTGGTTCTGTGTATGGCTTCTTCTACAAGTTCCTTGGGGTAACCCCTTTCTTGAAATCTTCCTGCAAACTGTTTCAGCTGTTTCTCACAGTTCTCCCCATGGGTACAGTTACTCTTTATTCTGCAGAATTGGGAGATGTCCGCTATTGAAGTGCAAGTAACTATTGGTGTCTACTGGTTTGATAACATTATACTAACTAATAATTTATGTAACACAGCTGACACAATGCCAGTGATATTCGGCGCTTGTACACGGTCCATTTAATGTATAGTATATACCAAGCTTTATTTCAAAAGAAATTTTACTTATTTAAGTGAATATTACAAACTATTATTCATTTTGTGTTTAGCAAGTGTTCTGCTTTCAGTTAATGTGGCATTATGGAAATACCAGGCAATATCATATTCTTGAATGTTAATGACTTTCTTGGCATTTTTTAGGCATTTTTAGGTTTTCTAACCATTAAGTAATATGTTCTGCTTATCCTACCATACCACCCAAATGCCAGGATAATCCTAGTAGAATGAGACGCTGGAAGGTTTTTGCACCTATTTGAATGATAGTTAGTGGAAATCTTTGTGCAAAGCATCATAAGAAGAGTTTTAATTAAGAGCTTTAACTTAGTGTGATTTTTTTTTTCAGTTGATGTTGGCGTATAAAAAGGCTTTTTTAAGCTTTGTCTGTTATAAGTAACTTAATGTAAAGGACTCATTTGATACACACAGACTTTGCAGTTGCATACATTTTAAAAAGAAGCATCTTCTCAGAGCAACTGCTAAAAGGGGTTCTTATGCTAAACAATTGACTTATGTGGCAATGAAAATGATAGATATATAGGTATATAATGATAGGTATATAATGAATGAATGAATGAATTAATTAATATAATATATAATATATATTATATAATTAATATATAAATAAATCGAAAGTGTATAATATCCTGCACAAGCTACAGAGTAATGTAGCTGAGCTGTCATCGACATTGTATAACTTATGTATTTGTTAATGAAATTACAGTGGTGCAGCTATGATCATCTGTAATATATTCAGAATAAAGAGAGAAATGGAGATCATTGCTGCGCTCTCAATTTAGCTCATTTCTCACTTATAGTAACACTAATAAAAATGATGTATTGTATTAGAATATTTGTTAAAAGGAGCTAACTACAAAATATAAAACTTAGTGTTAGTTTTTTTTCTAACACTTTTTTCACATCTTTAAATTTTATATTTCGCAGATTTGCTCCTTTAAAAAACTATTCTAATAAAATACATACGTTTTTATAGTGTTACTACAAGTGACAAATGAGCTGAATGAATATATAAATAAACAAAAGTCTATAAAATCAAATCTCTATTTTAATGTGTCCCTCAAAATCTGAATCTGAATTTAGGTGACCTGAATGCTAAAGATTTTTGAAGTCAACATGATATATTATCAACTTTCCATAAATTGATGTCACAAGTCCTACAAGTATTGATATGTCTACTCTTTTATGAATACTTGTAAATTACTTGTAAAATTACTTAAATGTTTATGCCAATCCTAAAGGATTGCTATGTGAATGCAGCTAAGTATAAAGGTGTAATTAGAATGATCTCCCAACACCCCCACAAACCATACAGCTGCATCACACACAATATACATAAACAAATGTAAGATCTATTTAATTATATGTTGTCTCTTCAGATAATTGTCTTGTGTAGGCGTCAACTCTTCAGATACATTTGTTTTTATTGCCAACATGGGTCCAGTTAGATTGTTTTACAAAAGGCTTTTTACTGTATAAAATTTTCTTTGACATTTTAACAAGAAAAAGATGGTTACTTTCATAGGATTCACTGAGCTTGTATTTTTCTCTTACCATGCCAATGGTATTGAAAAATTATGGATTAAAACTGTAATGATTACATTAATTAACTGGTGAAATATAAAAAAAACCAAAACATTTTGGGGTCTTGTGGTTTTCATAGTCGAGTAAAGCACTCTTCCAAGCACATAATTTTCTAACGGAATATAGGCAGAAACATGGACAAAAGAATAGAGACAATATCCTATTTTCTTGCGTGTATGTTCCTTAATGACCTCTGTAATAGATCACTATGGGATGATCCATCTGCTTTTTTCTTACTTGTGAAACTTGGATCATCATTAAAGATCTCTAGTGAACTAAATATATTTTGAAGTAATTGTACCTACTTATGTTTTTACTTTTGTCCTTTAAGGAAAAGCTGAAGAGTTTCCCAAAAAGACCTTGGGTGAGGATGTTCCTGTTCACCTTCTTCCAGTGAAAGCTACGGAGTCCAATGAACAGAAAAACACAGACAATAAAGATGCTGAACAAAGATCAGAAGCACCCGTGGATGTTAATGAGAATAACTCAAACACCAGTTCTAAAAGCAAGGCCAATACATCTATTCTACAGCAAAACGGAACATTCAGACTTATGGAAGGAGAAACGGGTATTCCGCCCACAGACATTCACGCTGTAAAAGAGCTAGACCTTCACAAGAGGGTGCAAGAGCATGGTGTAGCATTTACTCCTGGGGCAGCAGAAGATGGAACAAACTTTCAAATTGATACGTGTGTTGAAGATCTCCCATATTATCTAGAAAAAGGTGAGGGCAAACAAGAGATTTCAGAGCCCTGTGTGTTACAGGACAATATAAATTTAGGAAAAGGTACATCCATGTGTTTAATAAAAACTGAAATTAATAATAAACCATGCAATTCAGTCTTGGAAAATTTTACTGACTTAGGGCAATCACAGCAACTTATGCCAACTAACGTAACTGGAACAACTTCTCAACTCTCAAGTTTAGAAACTGTAAAAGTATACAAACCTCTTTCTGTCGATATCGCTCACTCTTCACAAAGTGAGAGTGAGACCTTGTCAACTATCACAGACTTTCCTTCATATGACTTTTTGTTGCTTCCACAAGCAGTGGAATATGATCTTCCTTCTCCAGAAGAAGAAAACACTGACACAGAGCGACAGGTCTCTCTTCTGCCTCCTGATGTAGAAACCAGAAGGTGCTCTTCACAGTATGATAATATGTCACATATAGATCAAGAAGAATGGCCTCCGTGCCCCACACAATCATCATTGGGTGACTTTGAAAGAGAGACTAATATATGTAGTGCTCTGGACTTGTTCACAGCACAGCTTAAAGATTCAGGCAATCTCTCAGAGCTTAAATCTACGATTTCTTGTCATCAAGGACCGTTAGGCAGTGTCCCCATATTACTAGTCACCCAGTCTAACTTGAGAGATGTTCTGATATCTCGTACAAACTCATCACCTTCATTGAATGGTACATATAGTCCTTGCCAAGTTATTAAGACATCAACCCCAATTCAAGTATGTCATGCGGCCAGTCAAGACTTCCAGGATAGCAAGCAAGTAGCACATCCATTGGTTGACAGACCCAAGCATGCCCTTTCTCTAACTAACTATAATACACAGGAATATGATGGAGACCAAATTAGTTATGGACTCCTGGTTAATAGTGTTAATGGTCCCATGAGTTCATGCAGAACATCCCCACCTCAAAGCATAAAGCCAGTTGTTCCAAGAACCCTTTCCAGTAACAACTTCTACTCTAGCAAGCAATCCATGACTCAAATGTTCAAGTCGGTGACATTCTAAAGTAGAACTTAAGATGATGCATGACACGCTATTGTGTTTGCTTCATTGTGATGTGCTGTGTGTGAGCCATTTTTATGCAGGACATAAAAATGGCATGAACTATAGCATAGCCACTTTGAAAATGGACATAGCATTTTTAGCTATGACTGGATAGTTTTTAACATCATTTATTTTATTATTATTTTAATATAAACAGATCACAAAGTGCTTATTTTGTACTATTTTTATGTTTTTGTTTTTTATTTTATTTTAGACAGCTTAAATTTAAACAAGTTACAGGCAGTATTATTCTCTACCAGGCAAAATATTTTCTTACCTAAACATTCATCAATAACACATTTGTTAACGATTTACTATCTTCATGTGGATGTGTCTATGTGGCTTGGTTCAAATTATTGAATTTTCCTGACTGATATATTGTACTTTCTGTAATTAGTTACTGCTTATTGCACACAGAGGGACTTATTCAGAGTAGGGAGCAAAAAGGAGCAAATGTGCAGGATAAGTTATATTGAATACAGGGAAAATTCATTACTTCTGAACAGCTTTACTTGTAATATAGAATTCAACATAGTGATGCTACGGTGTAGATTTTATCCTTTTTTTTTTTTTTGCTTCCAACAAAAAAATCACCCAATAGAGTTAAGCTTATATTGTAATATTTTAATTCATGATTTTGCATAAGGACCGTCATAAATTTTGTAATGAATGGCCCTCCTTGCTGCCTCCTCATGTCATTATTTTAGTATAGAAAATCTATAGCTACTTGTGATTATTTTCTTGAAGCCAGGAATATTAATTAACATTCTTTGCTTATTTGTGGTTTGCGTAAAGTTGTTTTGTTATACTGTAAACATGACATTTAGTTTTCTTGGTCCAAATGTTTATCATAGACAGGCCAGCTTAAACCATAATACCTGCAAAAATGTATAGGGAATTAACTAGACCATTGACATTAAAAGACTTTAAGCTTCTCTTGCAATGGCTAAGAAAAGAAATTTGTTTAATTTGCAATTATTATTTAGTACTTATTTATTTAGATTTAAATTTATTTTATACACATGTGAAAACCAAAGTCTCCACATTTTTTCAGTATTTATTTCTTTAGAAACTCTTCACTATGGAGAATAATATGTTTTTATGAGGGTGTTTTTTATATATTGTTTTGTTTTTGTGTATTATAAGGATTTATAGATTTCATTGCATTCACTAAAATTTTTAATGGTATGTTAATCATATTGGATAGGACCCTGTTTGAGGTACCAAGGATCCTCTTTGCTGGTATCTCTGGTCATTGTAGGAAAAAAGATTTAGTAGAACTCTATCAAAGTTCTATAGGGGACACACAATATGCTATATATAATTTTTTGCATACTCACATATGGTACTCTGTGTTTCAGGTCAGACCAATGTCATCACATTTAATTTAACTGGTAATTTAAATTCTAATGACTTATAAAAAATTAAAACATTTTATCACTGATTTATTCTGTAACATGTTTTATTTCCTCTTAAACATAATTATTTGTTTCTTATGCAATTCAAATATTATTCAATAATTTCTTCCAATTTCATCCTATAGAACATATGAATGTTACTTTTTCCAAAACAGAGCAATAAACTGTTATATAATGCTTGTCAGCAGAGGAGTCAAGGAAATGTGTATAGATGAGGCTGGAGATGTAGGGTGTTGAAGAAGTATCATTACAGGTTATTTTTAAGGGGGATGGGGTATAGTTTTTGTTTTGGACCAAGTGCACATCTACAATGGTTGTGAATTTAAAGAAAACAAAAAATGGTATTTATGATATTTTAACCCTTATTTATTGTCTTTTGTGGTGTTTAAATGAGGGCCTGCAAGATTAACCAACAAGAATCAATATTGCTTCACCTGTTTTGAGCATTAGTATCAATAATTGGTTTTTATTTTATACTGTAGAACAGAATTGACAACTTTCTATTTCGGATGGAAGATATAAATAGCAATATGGTGATTGGGCTTGATGATGTAATTTATGCCATTACATTATCAATTCCCACACAGTCCCTAATAACACTGGAAATAGTAATGTTAATAAGCAAGGGGCGGGACTTGAGGCTGTGCTTTAAATTAAATCAAAGCCATTGCAGGAGATTTGCCGGCACCTCCGTAACGGGAGAAATGCCTGAGAACAATAGTAACACATCAAATCAGTAGTGGAATGGCCATGCAATGCACAGGGCAGATTAAATCCATATGAAACCTGATGTTTTTTCCTTCAGCCACACTGCTGTTACATCTTCTCATTCTTCATTCCCCCTCAGTAACACTTTACAGCATTAGCTTTGTTGTAAAATATCTCTAACATTTGTAGTAACACATTTCCTTTTCAACATTGTAGTAAAATATTTTGCCCTTCCCCATCTCCCTTACAGTTTCCCAGTTTTAAGGGAATGGGCCTCCTAAGCATCAGAAGAAACATTGATTGGGTTGTTCAACATAGTGAAAGTCTGGCATCTCATTCATTCTGAATTACTGTTCGTGTTTGTTTTATAATAATTGGTCTCACATACTCAACAATTATGTGGCACTGATCAAAATGATTCTGCAAATCTATGTTTAGGGCATAGCTGTAACTCAATTACTGAAATAAGTTCTTTCAGAACTCATGGCTGTTGCATTGTTTGCAGCATCTTACATCTTGCAAGAAGGAGGTGAAGCCTGTTGAATTTGTAGATCTTATTTTGTTAAACCCTATTATGGCACTGCGATTTTCATTATATAAAGTAGTAATGTCCATCCACATGTTTCTTATGCTTGATGTGGAAAACCTTGAGATCATAGGGTTAATATAATAATTTTTCTAAAAAAATATGTTTTTCAATGTATTTGTCTGGGTCAGAAGTTTTAAGAAACGTATTCAACTGATTAAATCCAAATACATTGTGTAAGCATGTACAATAATGTACAATATTCAGCTATTGTCAGATTGTTTTCTTTTGATGATTGGTTATCTTGCTTTAAGTTGTATTTTGAACAGGTTTCTCTACATTTGTGTAATTTTTGTATAAGCGCAAGTTTGTTACATTTTTACAACAGCCTGTGTGCTGTATAGTAATTCCTGTGACTTCAATTTTCACCATAGCAAATAAACTGTAAAATAAACTAGCATGTTCTTTTTTTCTAATGGAGAGCTGTCATTTTACTGCATGTCATGGATTATCTATGCAAAAATGTGTATTTGGTTGTCTTTGTTAGTTGTTTTAGGGCAAAATGCATTACGTTCACTTTAAATGAAATCATTCAGAAGAAGGTGAGCCATCAGATTCCTATTTTCCTCTCACAAACAGGTATAGAAAGTTTAGAAGAATAAAGTACCCAGAGCTCCTAATATATAATGATAAATACAATATCGTATAGAGTGCATATAGAAAAAATGGTTAATTAATAACCAAAAACCAGCACAACCCACTCAAAATAAATGACATAGCATATAGCTCATAATGCACATGTATGCAAAAGAAGACTTTAATGGATTAATATAGAGTACATACATATCACATTTTCTAGGACGTACTGTAAAACTACAAAAGGTGAGTGAGTACCTTTCAGGGTTCTTACAGGTGTGGAAAGTGTAGAAGAATAAAGTATCCAATGCAGCTAATATATAATGGAAAATACAATAACTATATAGAGTGTGATTGCATACATATCATCTATTCTATGACATACTGTAAAACTTAATACAGAATTTATACAAAGTTTATAGAAACAAAAGAGCCATAATTAATAATCACGTTTAATTAAATGGTTGGACTCATTTGGAATTAGCCAGTGATGATACTGAATTATGGGAAAAAGAAACATAATTAATATCTTTATTATATTATATTGTTTTCTGTAGTAATACTAATAGAATAGTCCCTATTCCATTGGTGCACCCCCCATCATCTAACAAATCAGAAGCAAGAAGAGAAAAGAGAAAATGAGTATATTGGGACGTACTCAGTCAGTCATCATCACAGTTGATGATGACTGAGTGCGCCCCAATATACTCATTTTATCTTTTCTCTTATTTCTTCTGATTCAGAATTTATACAGAAAGGACTGATCCAGAGTTCTTGGGACAGCGTATGCGCAAATCCGCTGCACGAATTGCATGCGTCCTCTTCTGAGCTGTGACTTTTGCAGCTCTGGATAGAACATTTGGAAATGGTGCATTTGTTTGTAACATGCAATTACGAGTGCCATAGGACCACCTTATCTAACCGTGCAATGTCCGCACGGACATTGCCTTACCCTGCCTATCCCCGCCCTCCCCAGCTAAGCTAAATCCCTCCCGCCTCCCACTTCTACCTAAGCACACCCCAAGACTGCATTATGCCACTTCTTTCCTACTAAACTACTTTGTGCGGTCTTTACAGATGCAATCTATGTACCTAACTGGTACGTAGATTGCATAAATGACTATTGCGCATGTGTAGTAAGTCTATTTACTATTTATGATTCATAGACATCACTAATAAAAACATGAAATGAAACAAATATATAAATAAAAAAAATAACATCCCTTAAAAGCAGATCTCACTCCAGAGGCAGATGGAAGCCACTGATTTCACCAACAGAGCACTATGAAGCCCGGGCAGCGCTGATGGTAACGTTGTGAAAGTGGAGTTCCGGTACCAGAGAGTAATTGGAGCCACAACGTGTTTCGGGCTGGATGCCCTCTTTCAAGTGATACTCCTTCTCTATCGGCTTTTAGGGTTTTATACCCAGCTGTCGATTACTGAAGATCCGTGACGTCAAAAATTTCTCCATAGTAAACAAAGCTCCATTAGAGTACTAATAATGCTGCTCTTATGTTATTATATTTCAAAAACCTATAAATAAAGATAAACATAACCTAAGAATAAGGGTCCGGATCCTAATGAATGGCCGCCAGGGGAATTACGTACATGTCATACGTAACTCCCCTGTTTTGAAGGTTGTGCGCATGTGCACATACTTCTTACGTCGCCATAAGGGCCAGCGTACGTAACGTACCTTATGTACGCCGGCTCTTACGAGAAGGGGGCTTTCCCTCGGTACACATGTCGTATCTCCGCTGTAAAGGTGGAGATAGGCATGCTAATTAGGGGAACGGGGTGGGGGAAGCCCCGTTACGATCAGCTATGCGGCTGTAAGGCCGCAAACCTGATCATAACAGTTAGGGTAGGAATCTGCACCCCGTGCACTCCCCATTTCTGACCTCGGGAGCACGTGGGTCAGGATCCGGCCCAAGGTTCCTATCCAGAATGCTTGTGCACTAAAGTTTTTAACGTGCCGGGACATGAATAAAGTGCATAAGTGCTTACTGAGTAAAACGTTCATATTTATTCGGAAGTATATCTTAAGTGGTTTGATATGGTGACTAAAATAAATAAACAAATACAAATTTAAAAATGTGCTCTAGTAATTCAGAATTAATACCTTTTTTTGCATAAACAAATGTGTCCGTTGTCACAAAGTGAAATTTCAAAAGTGAACAGGCTTATATGTTAAAGTGTTCATGAACAATCAAAATTATATCTTGAATGATTTGATGTAGTGCTGGCAAGTCATACTAAGATACAAAGGTGCTTGCATGATTTAGAGGTGCTTGCATGATTTAGAGATGATACATCCTTCATCACATTGGAAAGTGTACCTATGCGGTCCAATTCATTGTGAGCACACATATATTACAAAAATACATATATAATATACATAATTAACTTTATACACTTCCTGACAAGTGTTAATAACAGAATTCAAGGTAAGTGACAGAAAAAAGCTTGTAAAACAAGGTACAATTATAAATTAGAAAATCATAAATTCTCTGGCAATAATATATACGGAGCTGAGAAAATATAGGCGATGTTAATTAAGGAATGAATACGCAAAAATAGGAATACGTTTTGGTAGTAAATAATTAGGGAACATGGGGGTGAAGCCATCCCTATCCTATATCCAAATTCCCTAGAGTCCCATCTATTGTAGAATGGTCCATTTATCATAGGAAAAACAATAATACTACTATTTCCATGGTTAGATGATAAGGGTAAAAAAGAAATCATAAATACACATTAAAAAAAATTGTAAAAAACTTTACTTCTAGGGAGTACGTATATAAATTTTCTCCAACATCCACTCGAATTGGAATCCTTCTTCTTCACCTACTACACCTGGGTCTCCTTACCAACGTACTAAGCAAGCTCTTGACGTACTAACCAGGCTCTCTCCTGTATAGCTTCCATGTTCACCCGTGGTTGCCCACATCCAGGTGGGTATGATCTTAGGCAGATACTGCTCACTACACAAAGTTGTCAGTGAACAGGTAGATATCTTCTATAATTAAATAAATAGAAAAATGTAATAATAAATTAAACAGAAGAATAATCAATATTATTACCTGTTCCACGCTGTCAAGCTTTTACTGACAGCGTGTAATTGCTTACACTCCTGCTCTCTTTCTCTGTAGCTGCCTCCAGCTGGGTCTGTAATCCGTGCACACTGTCAAGAATGGGTTTCCAGGGAAGCAACAGATGAGCAGGAGTGAAGTAAAATAGTGATTGACTTTAAATGGGGTTGGTTGCACAAAACAGGAACAAGGGACAATAACGAACAGTCTTTGGATTTAAAGAGGCAGAGGGACCAAGGGGAATGGATGAGCAATAGTGAGAATAAGAGTCCGGGTTGGTAGACGGTAAGATTGAGGTTGATTGGCCGAGAAGAATCCGTGTTTGGTAGACTGTAAGGTTGAGGTTGATTGAACGAGAAGGCTGGATTGCACTGCAAAATGAACCAGGACTGGATGGACAGGACCAGGAATGGATTGACTGTACCAGGGCTTGGCAAGGCAGGACTGGATGCTGGAGTGAACCAGGACTTGGCAAGGCAGGACTGGATACTGGAGTGAACCAGGACTTGGCAAGGCAGGACTGAAGTGCTGGGTTGCACTTGATTGGCATACTGGGGTGCGCCGGACTGGCGTGGGCCGGATTTGGCGTGCTGGGGTGCGCCGGACTGGCGTGCTGGGGTGCGCCGGACTGGCGTGCTGGGGTGTGCCGGATTGGCGTGCTGGGGTGTGCCGGACTGGCGTGCTGAGACGAACTGGACCACAAGGCTCCTGGACCGG
>WWET01001202.1:14344-28684 GCA_011038615.1 Limnodynastes dumerilii
AATAAAAGTATACACATACATATATATATATATATATATATATATAGAGCAAGAGCTGTCTATATATACACAAGGAAGCAGGAGCAAGAAGTGAAACAAATATATGACTGTGACTGTCTTGACTCTTCTCATTTTCTCTGAATTCGTCTTTTTCTCTCTTTTATTATTTTATTCTCCTCATTTTCTCATATTAGTTGAAATGCATGTTTTCTCTGTATCATATATCATCCTCCAGTCTCTCTGCCTTTACCATTCTTTATGGTCTGTCTATCTCTTGCTCCTTTTCTTATTTCTATTGTCTCTCCCCATTCTCTACTTTTCTCTGAAAGTCTGAGAGGGATGTTCCTATTACAACACTTGTTTGCAGCTAATTGTGACCACAAAGTTAGTCCATCATCCTGTGGAAGGGTGGTGGTGGGGAACATATGAGTACAGTGGGGAGTAGTCACAGTCTGCGGGGGAGGTGGGGGGAGGTCTTGTGTATGAATATGTGAACTTACTATGTGATAACCTTCCTCTTTCTTGATATTTGATATTTTTATTCTCTTGAAATAAACCAGAGGTTCTTAGACCTTTCATGACTCAGGATCCCTCTTACATCAACTTCTGGGTATACCAGTCATTTAAGAATTTATCTTTCTTATTAATCACTTTACTGTAAACAGGTTCTATTATTATTATTATTATTATTATTATTATTATTATTATAATACACAAGGGATTTATAGAAGGAACTTACCACATATGACAATGGAACCCAATTTTAAGTCATAACACATAGATTATAGATGGTAGATGTGAATTTGCTTTTAAATTATTGTATAGTCACTCATATAAAAATATTAAATATTATAAAAATATGATTTTTGCCAAATTTAAGTCATAATACTGTGTACCAAAGGCACTGGCAGGTATCTAAATAGGGGTGGGCAACCCGTGCCACCTCCATCTGACAGTGACAGTCTGAATGACCGAATGTGCAGGTGACCATTCCAACCCCCCTCCCCTCTAGTCAGTGTCAATGCTATCTGGAAACTCTGGCATTCCCTAGCAACCTCTTTAACCAATAAACATACCCAAGAGCAAAGGTGAACATGTATCATCTAACTACACAGAGATTTCTTTGAGCTCTGCCGACCAAAAAACAGAGATGGATAACCAGGATCTAATGCTCTTTTCTAGCTATCGCCACCCTCATTCTCATATGAGGAAAACTGCCTATTGGGCATAACTTGGGTACTATAGAGTTGGATCTTGAGGGGCCAATCCAGAGGTGAACGTACCCATGATTGTGTTGTGCATCTCGGTGTGAGTTTGCACGTTCAGAAACAATGCACACGCAATTGCCAGCGATCAAGACCTGAATGCAGCTCGCTGTGGGAAAGAAGGGGTGGAGGCATGTAGCCAATGTAAAGTAAGGACACACAAAGATCCAGTAAGTATGCACAGTATATGGCAAAACAATTGCCCCAGCCATAGGTCATGTCTAAGTCCAGGGGCCAGACACAACCTATTTTGGGCCATTGTATTGGCATTGCATCCTCTGAACACAATACAAAAGATAGGGAAATGCTATTCATGCAATATATAAATGAAGAAAAAATAGATCATTATTAATAAATAAATATATTTTTTACTATATTGATTCCCGGCATTTCTTGTATACATTACCATAGAGCACACTGCCCTTGCATTCGTATTACTTGTGTATACGCAACGTATAAAGTCATGTCGCTCTATTGCACTTGGCTGGTCTTTGTCTACCTGCCGTACTTGTATGTGCATTCAGAGTTGTTGTTGCGAGTACCTTAGGTGTACATGCCGTCCATCCATGTTTCACCCTCACCTCTGGATCAGCACCCAAATGAATATAGGACCTGATTCACACTTAAGAATTCAGAAAAATGATTTTAGGTGCGTATATTTAAGAACGGATGCACTGCGCATGCGTAGTAACTTTTTATACGCTATTTGCGTTGGACTTAAGGGCCGTATTCATGCGCAGTATCAAATATCGGGAAACACCGGACGTATTGTATATACACGGCCGGTGTTTCCCGCAGTATCTTTTTCACGTAATCTAAGTAACTTTTCGTTACGTAGATTGCGTATATGCAGTCTGAAAGAGGAAAAGTTACGTAGATTACGTGAAAAAGATAATGCGCATGCGCAGTATCAAATATCGGGAAACACCGGACGTATATGCAATACGTCCGGTGTTGTGAATATGGGCCTAAGTTCGCAAATTCCGTGCTTATACACTACGAACTTAAAATCTCTAGGTTCGTAGTAACATATGCATAATGAACTCAGCAGATACAAAGATTTGGGTGGAGAGAGGCATTTAAATGACTAAATGAAGGTGCGGTTATGCAGTTAAGTTCCTAAGTAGACGCCCTACACATTCAAATGTGGACCTACAGTTAAGGGAGCCCTAAGTCACATAAGAGCCTGTAAACCGGGGGCGTGCCAGGGAGTTTCCTTGATATTAGTTGCGTATATTTAGGTACCTATCGCGTTCTTAAGTGTAAATCAGGTCCATAGACATTTACATGTAAATATCTGTTCTGCACAGTTACCCACGTTTTATTAGAAAAAATGCAGTATGTTATTGCAAAAAAAAAAAAAAAGATTGAGCAAGACAGACAGTTGGAGCTCAGACAAAGTCATGTTACGAAATGTTTGTAAATGGCATGGGCTGAGGTTGATAAAGCCTTTGCTATTACCTGGGAAGAAAACACTGATGTCCAGTCATACCTTTAATGAAGTAGATACAAGTTTACAGAGTTTTTATCTGAAGGGTGCAGGAGCCCGAAAATCTCCGATGAACACATCCCCACTGTATGTGCAGCAATGTACAGATGATCCACAGATAAAAAGAATTCTAAAGAAAAGATAAAGCACAAGGTGTTTATAACCTTCTGTAGTGTTGCACAAAATGGTAAAAATAAAAAGTAAATGTAATATATATGATAGAATGTAACATTTTATAAAACAAAAGAGAAAGCTTTAACAAACAGCTAGTAGTAAAGAGTAACTGAGTTGTAAATCAATGTTTATTAAATGTAAAACTTGCTAGCAAATATATAAGGACATAACACTTCATGCACATCTCCTTAACTCATTCTAGGGCCATATAAATGGTAATAGAAAGGTCGGTGTACACTATGTATTTTTAATGCATTTTAACTGTTAACCAAAATTATTTATGCACTAAAAATGCATTCAAACCAAAATTTTTGTTTCATTAAATTGAAAGGTGACATTCCACAATTCAAGTCTGATGGGGAAACAAGTGTAATTTATATTGTGGTTTAAGGTTATAAAGTTATCTAAGTTCATTTTACTACACTATTATATTATTATTATTATTATTATTATTATTATTATTATTATTACTAAATGCTTGTTTAAACATTTAACATTAGCTTGTGCAGAGAACATATTAATACACCAGATATTTCCATTGTGTACATGGCCTACGCTTTTGGCAATATACTAATATCATTGGAGATTTACAGCACAGTATCGGGAAACAAGCAGCTGGTGGCTTGTGCTGTGCTGTAAATCTCCCACAAAACCCACAGACAGTCAAAACAAAAACCCATTGCCCAGATATCAAGTACTTGACTTTCCAAACCACTTAAATTGTGCTGACAGTGAATGTTGATAATATGATCAGGATGATGCTTTCAACGCGTAGCGTATGTACGCTTTCGTAATTACTATGCACTCCCCTTGGACTCCCCTCGGTCGTACGTACTTTAGCCATTTTACGCTTTCCAAACCCTACCTTAACTTTTCAATGCGTAACTGCTGTCATCCGTAATGGCTGCTTGTACTTACGCGCCTAAGCACGCCCATACTGTATGATTTAAATGCCTCACCCCACCTCCGAAGCGTAATTACGGGTGTCGTATGTCTGGCACGCCCCTTTCCTCCGTAGTTACGCTGTTGATCATAAGCCCGTAAGTATGTTCAGAGTTTCTGGGCGTAACATCTGCCGTGCGAATGCACAGAACATGCAAAACAGCGTTTTTACGACTCCGGCTGGCGTAAATGCGCTAGCGGTCGTATATCTGGATCTGGTCCTATGCCCCTAGTTTTGCACATTGCTGTCTCTCAGGGCTTATTAACACAACAACTTAGAGCAAATATAAAACCTGGTGGTATTCAAAGTAATGTCTTAAAAGTCCCTTCAGTGCACTGCTACTTAATCAGAGCGTCACAGAATTTCATTTTTTTTACTAAGCATTAACTCTAATGTAATAAATGTTTAAAAGGGTGCGATTTTAATTGATGTCCGAATGTTTGATTAACGTGTGTTTTATTATGTTGCAATTAGAAGCCTATTACAGGGGATAATCTAAGCCCAATTAATAAGGCATAAAGAGCTTTGTCATGTGGCATATAGACTTTATGTCCCATGATAAAGCTATTTATTTCTCTTCATCTGTGCTCAAATTATCCCCCAATATAAGCCTCCCCCATATTGCCCTATTGAGGGGACGTGAATAAAGAGCCTTATTATAGAAGAAAACACAACGCAATTAAGAAAAAAATGTATGGTTTATTATGGCATATACTGTATAGACTGTGGACTTGATCCAGACCAATGATAGTGCTGATGATGTAGAGCCCTATTATAAGAGAAAATTTGAACATTATAAAAAAAAAAATTCAGAGCGTATGGGCCTTGTGCGTATCGGCTTCGTAACAACATATGAAGGGGCGTGCCAGCCATACGAAACCTGGAATTACGCTTCGAGGGCGGGGTGAGGTATTTAAATCGTACAGTATGGGCGTGCTAAGCGTCCTAAATACGTAAGGAGATTATGGACGCCCGCGGTTACGCTCAGAAAAGTTAGGGCAGGGTTTGGTTGGCATAAGGCGGCGTAAATACGGACGACCGAGGGGAGTGCCCAGGGGAGTGCTTCGTAGGTACGCTGGCATAAATACGCTACGCACAAGGGCGTTTCATGAGCGCAGGTCTGGATCAGGCCCATCCAGAGTAAGATAAGAGGCCAGAGTGAGTTGGAGTGAAAGTTTATTACAGAAATACAGCAGTCACAAATATATGCAGTACCAACAGAAGGTATAACTGGTAACAGTGGCTCACTGACACAGACAGACAGGTATTCAGACACAGATGAGATGACTGGTAAATGGTAACAGACCGATTCAGGCAGGCAAGACACTGGTAATGGTAACAGACTGATGCGAGCAGGCAAGATACTGGTAATGGTAACAGACATGCAAGACACTGGTAATGGTAACAGACTGGTGCAAGCAGGCAAGATACTGGTAATGGTAACAGACTGATGCAAGCAGGCCAGACACTGGTAATGGTAACAGACATGCAAGACACTGGTAATGGTAACAGACTGGTACATGAAGGAAAGCAGTGAGTGCTGAATATGCAGGGTATAAATAGCCAGGTATTAGATGCAAATCCTAATGGATGATGACAGACACCTGATACCAGAACTAAGGCTAATAGGGCCTGATCCAGATCAACGATGTAGCGCTGAGCGTGCTAACGCTCAGCGTTACATCGCTGACTCCCCCCTGGCACTCCCCCTGTGCGGGCGTATGGCCCCTTCCTTACGTCGGGTGAAGGCTACCCTAACTTCGCCCGGCGTAAGGAAGGGGCCATACGCTCACACAGTAGCGTATGGTCGCTTAGCACGCCCCCCCAGTCTGATTTACTTACCTCCCCCCGCCCACCAGCAGTAACGTGAGCGTTGGGACGCTGGAGGACGTCCCCTCCAGCTTCCCAACGCCGCTACTATAGACTACGATCTACGATCGGGCGTTTCCATAGTAACGCCGGGCAACATATGCCCGGCGCATGCGCATTAGAGCTACGGCCGCCGTACTAGCGACGGCGGCCATAGCTCTGGATCAGGCCCCATGTCCTTTTCTACTGAACACACTTTCATGCAAGCCTGGAATAGAGAGGTCGCTACCCACCTCGAGACCTCTGACTAGGAGATCATATTTTAAAAAGCCGTACTAGCGACGGCGGCCGTAGCTCAGGATCAGGCCCCTAGAGAGAAGCACCTCTGATGGACACTGGCGGCCTCTGATTGAAAGGGCCAGATTCCCAAGTCCTGCATCACAGACATAACATTATAGGCTTTCCCCCCCATTCTACATGGCTTCCAATTCCAATGCCTGTGAAGGTGTACCAATTTTGTAATGCTGCATGCCTCGAACCCTTTGTAATTTTGGGGTAGATTCCGACCCCTGCACGCTTTACGTGCGTGCAAGGGTCCGTAGTTACGCTCCCGTAGCGGGGATGCATACTTACGTGTCCAGGATCCTACCTTAACTTTTACTATTAGGTCTGCGGCCGTACGGGGCTTCCCCCGACCTCCCACCCCCGCATTTACATGGCTATACAGCCGTCGCAACTGAAGGGTCTGCCCCTTCAGCGTAACTACTAATGTAAAAAGGAGGATGAGAGTAAGTACATTTAGTCAAGGGGCACACTCAAGGCACATTGCATGAGTAAAAATTTACTTTTATTAAATATGCATTAAAATGTAAATTTTAGAAAGATGAATTCCCACCATTAAAATGTAAATTTTAGAAAGATGAATTCCCACAAGTTAAAATAATGGTGAAGAAAGATAGAAAAAAGTGCTCAGAGATGTAAAAGAAATCTAATTTGCTGCCGGCTCATATAAGCTCCTTAAAATTTTTTATTTTGCTGCAGGTACTATTCAGTTATTGTACAATAGATTTTAAATAAACAAGATAAATGACAATGTTGCTGTGAAATAGTAACTTTACAAGTAGAATTGATAGTCTCTCACACAGCACCACAAGGGGAAAATAGTCATCTTCAGGACAAAAGTGATAATAATACTGTTTTATAGTAGGTGAACACCAAAATAGGCTGATCCCGTACAATTGTCCTACTAGACAAGTAGATATATTATTGGCTGCTTATCTTGCAAAGACTGCCATTATTGATTATTAACAGATCGGCATAAGAAATCTCTATCTGTGAATGTTATAAGCAATATAGGTATCGCGCTTGCAATTAGCGCTACACTAGTGTGTGCATGATCATTGCACATACACTCTGTTTATAAAATATTGCCAGTCACAGCAATAGAATGAGCTTTTATGGCTGTTTAAGATCCCTTTGTAGAACAGATAGTGCTTGTGATCGTTCCTAAGTCACAATGGGGCTGATTCAGAGATGCGATTTCCACGGCACTTAGGTGCGTATATTTAAGATCCTAGAAAATTCGCAAAACTGCGCATGCGTAGTAATAGTGCAACGCCGTTTACGTAGCGGTTAGGAGCGTAAGTTCGCTAAGAGCGTAAGTCTGAATCGCACGCAAGCACTTAAGATCTTAAGTGCTGCGAATCTTTAAGATCTTAAGGATTTGCATGGAAATGGGCGGGGGGAGGCAGGGAGATGAGGGAAAGTGGGCGCGGGCTGACACTTAGGATCTTAAATGAACGCTCCCACGTCACTTAAGATCCCAAATGACAGCGTATAGTTAGGGCAAGTCAATGGTGGTCTATGTTTAAGATCCACCGCTGTTTGCAAGGGGAGTGTCTGTTTATGCAGTGGGCTGGAACCTGCTAAGATCTTAGCAAAGGTGCGTATATTTGCGATCTTTTCGCAATCGCATCTCTGAATCAGCCCCAATAAGTGCTACTAGCAATGATAGTACCGAGTCTAGTCTATAAGCTGCTGTTAATATCGCGCTTTACATATAGCGCTTCATTAATGCAATTTTTTCAACTTATATCAAACATGGGTTATATAGTGAATAACCCATGTAACAAGGAGCAATTATATAATTTAAATAAAGTATGATAGTCCAAGCAGCAGCAAAATGCCTTTTTTGCTGCCACTCGGACTATCATACTTTATTTAAATTATATAGTTTATTCTCTAGTACTAAGGGAGCACCTTAATTTTGTGTGTGCGGTTGTTTCAAATCCTACTTCTCTCCCCCTATCCTATTACTGCTACATAACTACTGATGTACTAACTTACGCACTGGGAACATCAGCTTTTGTACCTTAGTTAACAATTCCAGCATATGTCTGCTTGTTACTTATGAACTCTGCATTATCCTTAAAGACTGTGACAAAATTAACTCTTGTGTACTTGTGAGTGTGTGTGTGTGTGTGTGTATGTATGAGTGAGTGAGTGAGGGAATTTGGAGGGTGGCTCCAGGGGGGCAGAAACTGATGTGAGTGACAAGTGTAATCTGTATATTAACTAGTGGGTGGTGGGATGGGGGTGTGGGGAATTGAGTAAGGGTTGCTTCACAGGAAGGGTGGTGAGTGGGTGGGACAAATGTAGATGTACATTGTAGATGGGTCAAATGGTTCTTATCTGCCAAATTCTATGTTTCAATTTTACTAAATATATATTCATGTTTCCTGCTTGTTACTTTTTAGCTATTAATCTTCCAGTACAGAGTCTTTATACTAATTTATGACATTGTATATTAATTTATTTGATTTATTAACCGGTTTTATATAGTGCCATCAGATTACATAGCGCTTTACAGAGTTATAGAGTTATAAGAATTACGTGACCTCCATTACCAATCAACTTGTGTTTACACCCAACACTGTCACCCAATCTCCCTACTCAATGTGTATCTTAAATCATTTTCAGAAGTCGTAGATGACCACCTTTATACCTGCTGTGGTTGTCCCTGAACAGGTGGGTAAATAGTATATGACAACAAGAAATATAGTCTTTAAACGCCTAAGGGTTGAGTTCATTCACGGCTCTTCCATTATTAACATTACCCTCACCTGTGGACCGCCCTTCCCCCTACACCATGCCCCATTATGGAGACAGTAAATCAAACCAAGTTGCAAAAAAGGGGGCTTTGCGGAGCCCCCTATGTTTATTGTTACAATTAAACACAACAACAATAAACGAATAATATAAATAATTAACCAGTGCTATAACCACAGTTCACCAGGTTGGCGACGGAAGAAGGCATTGCGGGACCCATAATTAACCCTAGCTATACCAATAGCTAGAACACAATTAATTGGAAGGTAGGGCAGAACCACCCACCACGCGCTGGCGCTCTGACAACTAAAATGGGGGCATTTACCACCCCATTTGCATAGCAACGCTGCGCCCCAGCCGATGACATTTGACGGGGTGCTCCTGATTGTAAACTAGCCGTCCCAGGCCCGCCCATAAAACGAAACCCCAGTGCCGTGGGAATACCCACCGCGACCAAACACCTACCAGGCTAGAGGAGAAGACACCCGCCAGGCTGTAGAAGGAAATTTGGCCCCAAAAGTAATAAACTAACTAATGAATGACTAACCACTGCCTTCCCGCCACAGCAGGGGACCTTAAGGGACAACCTGTCCGTCACCAACCGAAATAAGCAGACCCCGAAGCACTGTATAAAAGTCATTGAGGAACAGCTCCATCCCGGCATTGGAAAAATGGACCCCGTCCCGCAAATAAAGCGACACCGCGCCAAACCGGATGGCATCGTGGGGAATAATATGCCCTCCTTTCCCGGGATGGAAACGACGCAGAGCCCGGTTCACCTAGCGCCGCTGCTCATCCACTGCCACCCCCGGGACCTCCGTGTGCCAAACCCGCCGCGGGACTATATCCGACCATAGTAAGGTAACGTTGGACCATCTGTCCATGATGTATGTCAAATCGTCCCGAATGGCGTTAATTAGAACAATGGTGGACATCTGACAGACGTCATTCACCCCCACATGCATGATGAGAAAATCCGGAGGGCCAAACCACCGCCTCCAGGAACGCCCCCCCGGAATGCCGCCCAACGCATCCCACCGCGGCCGAACCACCGGAACGTGCATCGAAGGGAGTCAAGGATATCCGCACCCGGACCGTGGTAGCGTTGCGCCCGCATCACGAACGAGTGCCCGAAAACCCAAATCGAGGGAAGTACCCAACCTGAAACAGAGTGATAAACTTTAACCATGGAACACACGGCGGCACAACAACCTAAAAACACATAGTCCAACAACAGTTCATAAACCTGCAAAGAAAAAATTGGACAAGAAATACCAGGAACAAAACGGCAAAGAAACAATTTGCAAACCTGCAAGGGAAATAATGTTAAACGGCGATTACCTGAAAAAGAAACAAGTTAACAAAAACACAACTCTGCAAAAAACAACAAGCAATCTAACAAACCTAACAAGAGGGGAAAACTAACTAAGAAGCTAACTAAGGGAGCCGTAGTACTATGGGTAAAGTTGAACAATCCCCCTGAAAACCTTTTTAAGGAAAAACTGGGGGGGAAAAGCCCTTTACGCCCCGCTCACAGGCGGCATGCCAGGCAACAATGTACTAGGGCGCACGCTGAGAGGAACACGCTAGCTGTTATTAGAGTCCGGGCGGATGTACTTCCGGAAGCAGGATGAAGACCACCTCCCCAAGTGCTGTAGATCGGCATCGGACGCACCAGCCATGGCAGCTGAGGTTGCCGCCCCAATCCGAAAGGAATGAGTCCCAAAGGTTGTCCGATTCAAACCGAGAACGTCCAGGGCCCGCTGGAAAATGGCCCAAAACTGATATACAGTGAGCGGCAATCCATTGGCGTGGGACAACCATACCGGACTCTCAGGAGGGCGAGCTGAAAGGAAGCGAGAACACAGGGCCAGCGGACATATCCTGGGATCGACATTTCCATTCATTGTTACCCACCTGCCCCTACCAGTTTTGTTGCACTTGGAGCGATGTATCCTGCAAAGCACCGCCTCCTGATTCACCACCACATTAGCCACGAGGAGGCCCGAATCAAGGGCCGTGCGTGAACTGGACACTAACTCGCCGAGGTGAAAAGCCCCGGCAAAGGCCATGGCAAAGGCGGTGGAGAACAGCAGGGTTTCGTAATCGCTAGCTGTCAACGCGGGGAACGCACCTAGTAGGTCCACCAACAGGGAGGGCGTAATGGGCCTACGGCAATCAGGGGGAACGGGACGCGCACGCGACCAACCTTTCAGCGCTTTAGAAATGAGGAAACCCTGAGTGAATTCCACGTCTCCATCCAACTGTAGAAAGAAGGAAATCCCTGCCAGCAAGGCGCCCATATTCGCTCTAGATCTACCAGCCTGAAATTCCATCCCCATAAATTCCTCAAACAGCTCACGGGAACGTGGACTGCTGCGCGCTTGGGTACCTGCGAAACTACCCATTTAGACCACGCAGAAGTATAATGACGCAGCGTCGCCGGGGCCAGGGAACGCAACGCCATTTCCTTTAACTGCGATCGGCCACCTGCCAAAGATGAAAAGGACAGGCTGTACCAACAGGGTCCGCAGACGGCGCCAGGGAGCAAAATTTGGGCCAGTCGAAACGGGACAGGGCATCCGCCAGTTCGTTAGCCACACCCGGCACGTGCTCCGCTTGAAAACGGATGTTAAATTCCATACAGCGGAGCATGAGGTGCCGAAGGAGCCGCACCACAGGGGGAGAGGAGGCGCTCAGATTATTAATCGCCTGAACGACCCCCATGTTGTCACAGTGGAAAGTGACATCCCAGTTCTGCAACCGGTCACCCCAAATTTCCACTGCCACAATGATGGGGAAAAGCTCCAGCAGCAGCATGTTGGACGTCGCCCCGGAATTGATCCAGGCCCGCCGGCCAAGGTGCCACACACCATGAGCCCTGGAGGTAGGCGCCAAAACCCGAGGAACCCGCTACATCTGTGAGCAAGTGCAAACGCAAGTTTGAAATGGACGGGTCAAGCCAAACCCGAACCCCATTGAACGACCGCAGGAACCTGTCCCAAACCAACAAGTCCTCCTTCAGCTCCCTGGTAAGACGAATCCTAAAGTGGGGTTTGGTGATACCCCTTGACGCAAGCTGCAGGCGCCTACAAAAAATCCTGCCCATAGGAATGACGCGGCAGGCGAAATTTAGGGAGCCTAATAAGGATTGCATATCACGCAGTGAGATCTTAGACACAACTACAGCGCCTGCTACCTTCTCCCGAAGCCCCCTCACCTTGTCCTCAGGCAAACGGCATAGACCGGCCACCGTATCGATCTCAATACCCAGGTAAGACAGACACGTCACCGGACCCTCTGTCTTATCCTGGGCAACGGGGATCCCCAGGGAATGAAACAATGAGGACACGGAAAAGCGAAGGTCACCGCAGACTGGAGAATCAGGAGGAGCCACCAGGAGGAAGTCATCTAAGTAATGCGCAACCCCCTGGTGGCCAGTGCCTGCCACCACGCACCAATGTAAAAAGGAGCTGAAGAGCTCAAAGTACGCGCACGATATTGAACAACCCATGGGCAGGCACCGGTCGATATAAAACCTCCCTTCTAAGCGAAAGCCCATGTACCGAAAGGACTCAGGGTGAAGGGGCAACAGGCGAAAAGCTGATTCGATGTCTATTTTAGCGAGCAGGTCACATGGACCAGCGGCCCGCACTAGTTGAAGCGCATCCTCAAAGGACTGATATCGCACTGTCGCGTGTGCGGGGGGAATAGCATCATTCACAGACATGCCGCTGGGATGCGACATGTGCTGAATGAGGCGGAATTTGCCCGGCGCCTTCTTAGGCACCACTCCAATGGGAGAAAAGTGCAGGGGGTCCAAGGGGGGATGACTAAACGGACCCACCATGCGACCCAGGGCAACCTCCCGCTCCACCTTCTCGTGAAGCTGAGCGGGAAATTCCCTGGCTGACCGGAGGTTACGGGGAATTAAACAGGAAACAGGCTTAACAATAGGGAGGCGAAACCCAGCGGAAAATCCATCACGAAGCAAAGCCGCCGAAACCTGGTCTGGATAACGAGCCAACCATTCGCAAAGCTTAAGAAGACGGACTGGCGACGGTGCCTTGACGAGCGCCAGGGTTGGGTCTGCCTCTGACCCCCCTCGTACCTGGGGTGGATCGACGACAATCGCGGGACGTGTGAGCCCCCCGCAGCGCAAACAGAGGTGCTTGTAAGGACAGCCGGGGCCCCGCTGACATTGGGAACGATTAAAGGCGTAACAACGCCCGCCGTTATTGTTGGAACCACCCCTGACACCCGGAAAGGACCTCGGAAAGGGCTGCGGGGCGGAGGGGGAGGCGGCTGACTGCTGGACAATGGCCATCCACGCGTCGACGTCGCGCTCCCCAAACGCAATGTCTCGCTTGCCTTCCCATTTGCGCCGAAAACGCTCGTCGTAGTCGCACCAAGCAGAACCGGGGGCCGTGGCATGGAGGCCACGAACTTTGGACATATAGGTACAAAGCTCCCCAAACTGGGTTGGGTGATCCTCGCAGTACGCTGCGGTGAAAGCCAAAAAACCCCCAAGCCAGTTATCAAATGTACGCAGGGCATCAGCGCTCGCACTGGATTTTTTTAACGCCGCCTCTAGGGCAATTTTCGCATCAGCAGTGACGGTAAACATGTCAATGAACTCTCCTTGCTTAATGCGCTTGCGCACCTTCGGCCGGACAGTCTGCGCAACAGGGGTAATGGCGCAATACATCATATTCTCTTTGATGATGGGGGGACCGGACAACTCCCCGCCTGCCCGAGACTTAGGCCGGGAAACCCTAGCCCCACCCAAAAGATGCTGGCCCAACAGCTGCAGGCCCTGAGAAGGGGAAGAATCGGGGGAGGCCCGCGAGTCAGGGGAGTCAATATCCAGGGCAACATCAGCACACGACTCACCGGCTGCCGCTGTTGTAGGAGCCACTGGAGGTCTGGAACTGCCGCTGGTAGAAGGCTGCTGATCCTCCTGGCCCCCCTGGGCCGCTGGGAGCAGGGCATCCTGAGGCGGCCCGGCCGCCGCCGATCTCCTTGTTGAGACACGCCCACGACCCTCCATCTGGGAAGAAACTGAGACAGGCATAAGATCAGGGTCCAGGAGAGACAGAACCACAGGCGCTGGGGAAGAGGTGGCAACCGCCAGCAAGGGTGGAGTGACAACCGCAGGAGGATTACTGAGGGGGTGGGGCGCAGCGCTGGAGGGGCTAGCAAGGGCCTGGAGCGGCGATGGGGAAGGGTCCGCAGGAGCCGGCAATGTTGGGGCTGGCTTCGGACAAGCCGGCGGAGCAGTAGCCCCTGGGTACGAGCCCCCCGCACCCAGGAAAGAGGGGGGCAGGCCCCAGGGGTTGAAGAAGGGCCACTGTGAGGCAGCAGCCGCAGTGCCCTGCCACTGGGGGAACCAGGGGTATGGGGAGAGAAAATTTTAATTCTCTGTGTGATTTTCTTATATCAAATGGGATCTTTATGCATGATGTGGAAATGTGGGCAGAGGTGGACAATGTTGATTTATTTTTATGAATGAACATTTTTGGTCTTAATTTAAGAATATATGCTGTATATAT
>WWET01001202.1:71559-86141 GCA_011038615.1 Limnodynastes dumerilii
AATGCGATCGCCGCAGGCTCCATTATGCGTCCTGCGGCAGGCTGTGATGTTCCGGTGCACTGTCCGCTGTCCCTCCGGATGAGGCTGAAGAAGCAGTGTTGCCAGTGGTCATAAATACCCCCGGGCCGGTAAGTCTGTAACTCTTTTCATTATTTTTTTACTGGGTAGGGCCGGCCCTATATTTTATTAATGTGATAGGAGTGGTATGCGTTTGTCACAAGTGACAGGGCATGCTGGCACTTGTGGTTCTCCAAGTGCTAGCATGCCCTGACATCCCTGGGCATGCTGATGATTGTAGCACTACAAGCATCAGCATGCTCTTCAGCGTTAAAAATCCACTAAAACCCGGGAAATTCCTGGTGATGTGAAAGAGTCAGACCCGGGAATAATAAGTGTGCAAACAAGAGTGAAAAATTATGTGCTGTTATATTATACTATATATTGTTAGCTGGACTGTTTTAAAGATTGTTTATTGTTATTTTTATTATGTCAAAAAGAAACACTTAAGTGCATGTCTGGAAAAGTAAAAGTAAGAGGCACGACCTGCTGAGCAATCACTTTAAGAAATATATTGCATAATGGGCTTTAATGTCTATAGGTTGTAGGTACTGGGATAATAGCCAGGCTTTATCACCTGAACTCTGGACTCTGCTGCTGATACCAATCTGTTTGTTGCTTTGTGTTATTCTCTGTTTTTCCAAGTAACTGATCTTTATCTTTTTTAAAGTTTTGTTACTTTTCGAGGGTTTATAAATCAAATAGAAGCAGTGTTATATTGCTGTCACCAGCATTGCACTTTGTCAACATCAGTCAGCCTTGTTCCAGGTTTTATGTTTATCCACAATGCAAAGTAAATTAATCTGATTGTTGGCAGTTATTTGCACTACCTATAAAACATTGGGATTGACCAATGTAAGGGCAAAACAAGTGGAAATGTATACATGAGTAAAACCTTGATTAACTGTAAGACACATTTAAACTGTGAAAACAGAATTAGAGATGAGAGGTGAAGTTTTGTAGCTGAACTCTAATTTACAGATTAAACATAAAACTATGCAACTAGCTATGTCAGGGTTGCCGACTCTCCTGGAATGTCCGTGAGGCTCACGAAATTTGGGCAGTTTTCCCGGTATCCCGGGAGAGGCTGCAAATATCCTGCAAGTGACTTGAGACCTGTGGTTTCATGGAAAACACGGCCTCAAGTCCTGCCCCCTGTTGCTAGGGAAAGGAAGGGACTTGACACAATTTGCACCATCAAGCCCCATCCTGAGCTCTATTTCAACCAAAAAAGGGTAAGTATTTGTCATGGGTCGGGGCTTAATGATGCAATTTGCATAAATCATGTCATTAAGTCCCGCCCCCTGTGTGCATTCCTAGCTTCCCTCCTGGGATCTCCTGGAGGGAAGCTAGCAAAAGTCGGCAACCCTGAGCTATGTGCAAAAACAAAGTATTTTCTTTGCATGCAAAATAATTTATTGCAACATGGTTTTGCTCAGGTCTACACTTTGAACCTCCTTTGACCTTATTCTCAAGCTCTGGATTAATCACATTTGCAGTTGCAATTTTAAATAGGTCAGTTTTTCTACCAGGATCTGCAATGTAATTATGGCCAACAGCATATTTAAAATCACCTATTCTGGTGATATAATATAAAGTACAGTTTTCTAGACACCAAAATACAGGAAAGAAAGGACAGGGTCGTAACTAGGGGTGTGCAATAGGGGGCGGTCGCACAGGGCGCAAATCTTAAGGGGGCACCAGTAATATTTATGGTTAAATTGGCTTGGAATTCAGGGTCAGGGGGCGCCATTTTTCCTTTTTACCCCTGGCGCTAAAATTTCTAGTTACGGCTCTGAGGAAGTATTCTAGTTGCTCATATAAAATCTAGGAATACTACTATTGAGTTATATATAATACAGGAATCATTATGGTAACTGATATACAATATAGGAATACAGATGTCTATAAAACAAGGTTTATTTTCTGCACAATAAATCTGACAACATAATAGCTATTAAATACAGTATGATTAATATAATGCTAGTTGGGTAACTGAAATAAAGAAGATGTGATCTGTTGAGCATTTATGCTATTTTCCCTATTATTTGCTGTAGAAAAGAGTAGTATGTAATAGTATATTTCTACAGTATATAAAACAGGGTTGCCAACTTTCCCGGAATATCCGGAAGACTCACGAAATTGGGGCAGGTCTCCCGGTATCCCTGGAGAGCCGGCAAATCTCCCACATGAGAGGCCCCTGTGCCTGTCATGATAAAAATCCTTAGTGTTACTAGGGATGGGAAGGACTTGATGACATGATCAAGCCCCTGACCACCCCTTGAAACACTATGAATTACAGCAGTGCTGGACAGGGACGGGGCTTAATGATGCAATTTGCATAAATAGCATAATTAAGCCCCACCCCAATACCGGCATTTCTCTCTTTTCTCCAAGATCACCTGGAGGGAAGAAATAGAAAGTCGGCAACCCTGATATAATAGTGTATATACTATATAGTATATAATATATATACTATACAATATCATATGTAATAACAGAATTATATTGATGGTGTATTGCATTCTGCAGATAGATCAAAGAATTCTTACTCTATCCTCTATTGGTTTCTTAAAATGTCTCTGGATTCCATTTCAAATTTTCCAGCTTATTTAACAGTCTCTGATGTAGCCCAGTATCATATACTACTTTTATGCCCAGCCAGAAAAGGCACTAGTATTTGTTTGACATGATCTCCCTTTAGTGAATCCGTGTTACATTTGATACTGTAAGTTGTTGAACATATTGTACAAATTGATCCCTTAACAGTGTTTTCATCAATTTCCCTGCTGTTTTTAGGTTCATTGGTCAGTAGTTGGCAGCTTCTTCCCTGCTTCCACTTTTATGCAGAGTCATGCTATGCACTGGTCTTCTAGAATTACTTAATTTGCTAGTGACTAGTTGAATAATTATGTTAATGATTTTACCAGCACTCATATAAGCTATTTTAGTATCCAAGGATGTATTCCATCTGGCTCCATTGATTTGTCTACCTTCAGCTTTGGGAGTTCTGCTCTTCAGTAAAAGGAATTGTAATTACTTCCTTTGTATCGATATTCTAGAAAATTTAGTTCAGTCCCTCACCCTCTATCTCTTGAGAATACTTATTGAACAAAAATAATTGTTAAGTTGATCTTCCATAGACCTTTGAAAAAAAACCCAGGCTGTATTTTAGTCTTATGATCCTTTTTAGTTTTTGACTTTTTTTTATTTATATACGTAAAAAAATTAATTATTTTTAAGTGGACCTTTTTTTCCTCAACTTGGGCATTTGCAGCCTTGATAAACTTCTTAACCATCTCCTGCTTTAAAGGCTATCTTTTTTTGCCTTTACTATACTTTATACCTCTTTTGTAAAGCATGAACCTTTGAATGTTTCCAGGGTCTTTTCTAGGGACGGTCAAGCCGTGCTATCACTCAAGGCGCGCCCCTAGGACAGCGGCTCACACAGACGCTGGCCACATCAGATAACAGATGCGGCTGGCATCATTCATATGAGCTGGCCTAAATACACAGAGAACTTACGGGAGCCCAGTAGAACCAAATATTTTTCATTGGACAATGCTATTAGGCAGCATTATTCATGGGAATATATTTGGCACTGAATGTTACAAAGATATATATACCCTTAGTGCCAGATAAAAAAGTCCCCTATAGCAGAACAATGGGCCTGATCCAGACCTAAGATCGTTTTACATACGCATGTGTACCTAAGTTTTGCACTACTAAGTACAATGCACTCCCCCTGGCACTCCCCTCGTACATACATAATTTAGCTGATTTACAATTTCAGAATCCTACCTTCATTTTTTTTGCGTATCTCTAGACGTAATTTTCACCTTGTCCTATGTAAAAGTGGCTAACCCAGCCAATACTGTACAATTTAAATGCCTCCCTCCTCCCACAATGCGTATATTTGGCTTGCGTAGGGATGTCACGCCCTATCGTACCAATTTACGTACAAGTTACGTACGATCATAATATCTGCCGATCACATGTGCAATGCGTTCCCACAGCCAGATTTACGTATACAGCATGTGTAAATTAGCTGTCGTTATTAAGTTTATGTCAGGCCCAATGGGCCTGATCCAGACCTACGCTCATGAAACACTTATGTGCGTAGCATATTTATGCCAGCGTACCTACGATGCACTCCCCTTGGTCGTACTTAGTTTTGCCTTCTTACACCCAGCAAACCCTACCCTAACTTTTCTGATCATAACCGCGGTCATCTGTAAGTTCATTGCGTAGTTATGATGCTTAGCACGCCCATACTGTATGATTTAAATGCCTCACCCCGCCCTCGGTGCGTATTTACAGATTTCGTATGGCAGGCACGCCCCCTCAAGCAGTGTTACGCAGCTGTTACGCTCAAGGCCCATACGCTTAGAATTTCTGAGTGTAACATCTGCCTCGCACATGCGCAGTAAGTACAAATGGCCGTTTTTACGCTTTCAACCATCGTAAAAATGCACCCAAACGTAGGTCTGGATCAGGCCCAATGTGTTTAAATTATTAGTGTATGAGATGGGATAAACACATAGATTTAATAAAGATAAATGCAAGAATATCAGTAAACTTGTAATAGTGACTATAATGAAAAGGTGTTAACAGCTGGACACCAAGCAATGCAAAGAGTAAATAATAAGCAAATAATAAGCAAGTAGAGATAGTGTCAGTTCCAAAAGAGGGGGGGGGATACACAATAAATCAATGCTGTACTTATCTGTAATGAGTAAAGGGGAAAAAGGTTCAGAGAACGTTGTTCAAACAAATAAATATATAGGATGTGTCAAGGTAGATAATGTCCATATTGGGTACAGGGGACAAAGAAAGTTCAAGGAGTTCACATCACCACACCGACAATAAGTCATGTTTTTTAACCCGGCGGTGTAAAAGAAAAAACCCTTTTAAGTCCAGCTCTGACCTGGGAAATCCCACTGTCGAAGTCTTTCACCCTGCACGGTTAACCCGGGAAATTCAGGCACCTGATCTGCACTGACAGTGTGGTAGGGAGCATGTGGCTCTCGGCGAAGGATTTGTTTTCTATCGCCATAACAATAGTAAACAAATCCCTCTAATCAGGTTTCTTTAGGTGAGACCCAGGTTTTTAACACTTTCACACTACACCCTTACCAGGTTGGACCTGGGCAAAACCTTTCTTTTGTACTGGGTTATTAGACCTGGGAAGAGGACCCCAGGAGCTTTCACATAACCACTAAAAACTGGGTTTTAGGGGGTGATGTGAAATTTTAAATGTGCAAAAAGAATGAGTTAGCAAGTGATTTTTTTTATGTAAATTCAGTTCGGTGTGTGGAACAAAACCAGCCAGTATTTTCCTAAACATAAATTATTTGCACCCCTAATGCTGGGCATACACTAGGACGAATATTGGGCCCAGCAGGGGGTAGCCTGATAAACTGGACGATTTCCCGCTAGGGAAATATCCCATTATTGGCACCATACACCTCTCCTGCTGGGACCAATAATCCTAGCAGAAGAGGAAGGGGGGACAGGGCTCTTTATGGCGCTGCTGCATATCTATGTACAAAGCTGCTCTGACAGCTCTGAAGGTATACTTTAAAGCTGTTAGAACAGCGTAGCACATAGGTATGCAGCAGCGGCTATTGCTTGCAGCAATACAGATAAGAATCAGCTGAAGCCGCGCTTCACACAGTTTACTCAATCCCATTGAGTAAGGAACATTTGCAAAATTTTTTTGCAAAACAAAACTTATTTAAGAACAGTTTAGATATATATTTAACAGAGGCCAGGAGGACATTGTTAATTGTTATTGCAATGTTACAACGCACTTCCTGTTCTACCTGCTTACCACAAAGACAGAGACAGTACAATACCCATGTTTACATTGACCTGAATGCCTTAGCCTTATCATGTTTTGTTTTACATCTGCCCGTTTGAACAGTTTGTTCTCCGGGGGGCGTTAACCTGTGATGTCGGATGTGTGTTGTTACTTTTACTTGCCAGCTCTGAAGGGATAACTATAAAATATTATTCTGCTTTAACCAACTATCACCAGAAATGTTTTAAATAATAAAAATATGATTGGCAAAGCTTTTCTTCTATCAATGAGAATGGCAATTGCACTTCCATCATTGAATCCAAAAAATGGTTAATACTTCTATTTAAACTACACAATACATGGCAGTGTTTCCTAATAATGCCGAAATAGAGAAACTACAGTATCTCAAAAGACCCAACAGACCCCATAACTGTGTTTAACTTTTTGTGCATTGCCTACTATAACCTAGTTAGAGGTGACATTAAACACAAAATGATGTTTATTTTATTATTCAGGTGTTGTAGTCTTTACAATATAGTTGCTAGAAATCAATAAAAATAATAAAGCAATATTTTAAACTTTTTTGTGACACCACAGCGTCCGCGGACATCCAATGCCAAATCCCTGTAGTATCCTGACTCCTGTACGGACAAGGAGAGGTCACACTCATAGGTGTATCAACAATGGGTGCATGGTGTGCAGTGCACATGTTCCCCTCAGAACAGGGGGCCCTGTAGTATTCATCCTGCACCCAGGGTTGGCAGTGGAAAGGGGGCCATTTGGCATCTATTTCTTCCTTTCCAAGATCTTCTGGAGGGAAGAAATAGATGCCGAATTAACCCCTCTTCCCCTGCGGTGGGACTGTCCAAATTCACAGGCCAAAAAAGGGGTGGGGCTTAAAGTTACAGTTAGGCCCACCCCTTTTAAGGAGCATGAATTGAGACAGTCCTGTCTCAGGGTAAGGGGGGGGGGCATGTACAAATTCTGCACAAGGGCCCCCTCACTTCTTAAAGCACCCCTGGTCAAACTCCTCACAAATACTTGTTTATGATAATAGGGACCTACCTTTACATGACAGCCCCACATCATATAAGGACGGCTTGGAAATCTGTATAGAGCGTAAGGGCCTAAGCACGCCCTTACGGTATAATTTAAATAGATCCTCCCTCCCACTTTGTATACAGGATGTACACTTCCCGTCTCTCCATTGAAAAAACTTCCAGCACAGAAGATCATGAGGATTTCAACTGTACTGAAGTCTGCTGTGTGTACACGTGCACATCACCCCCATTTCCATAAGTCTAGATCTGGTCCCAAGTGCTTTTGTGTTGTCTATACTGAAGACACCCTACAAGACCCACCACCACCATAGCAGGTTTATGAAGTCTGCTGTGTGTACACGTGCACATCACCCCCATTTCCATAAGTCTAGATCTGGTCCCAAGTGCTTTTGTGTTGTCTATACTGAAGACACACTACAAGACCCACCACCACCACCATCCCTAGAGTTGTGCTGGCCGGCACCCCACTCCCTCCCTTTCTTAGCTCCAGCAGTGCTGCAGTCACAGTCCCAGGAGAGGTAGGGAGGGAGAGATTGAAGCACTTGAGCAGAACACAGATTGCTGTCCCATTGTAGCTGTGAGTGTGACACAGGAGGGGAAGGAGGATAGTGAAGCACCCGGCCGGCATACTGACAGCTGTGCAGCTAGTGCTGGGACACACTATATATCGGAGCCAGAAAGTTTCCTACTTTATTCATTTTTTCTTAGAAGAAAATGTTATGACAATTTGTATTTAATCAGTGTATTGTATTTAAATCAGTGGAATGTTTTATTTCTTCACCATAGTTACAGAAGTATGAAACAATCCTGGTTATAGATATATATCTAAAGGGTTAATTTCATTACAGGACTTTTGTAAATGGTCAGAAGGGAAGTCTGAGTTGTATATTGTTTGGGTAAGAGATGTGTACACCATCGGATGAACCAAAGCATTTGAAAATATAAAATAAAACAAACAAAAAGCTAATTAAAAAAACATGGTTATGAGATTTTAAATGCAAAACATAAGAGCGGTGGGCGTCCCCGGCACGATGGCTGTCTAGAAGAAGTAGAGACAGCCGAAAGTTCTTTTTTGGCTGTCTGTATTTCGAATAGGCAGCCATTTTAGAATTGAAAAAAAATCGGCATTCTCACCAATTCAGTTTTGAGACTTTTAGGGTTAGCGGGAGGGTTAGGGTTAAGCTGCAGGGAAGGGTAGGGTTAGGGTCAGGCTACGGGGAAAGGTGGGTTAGGGTCAGGCTGCATGGAAGGGAGAATTAAAGTCAGGCTGCGAAGAAGGGAGGGTTAGGGTCAGGCTGCATGGAAGGGAGAATTAAGGTCAGGCTGCAGGGAAGGGAGGGTTAGGGTCAGGTTGCATGGAAGGGAGAGACAGGGTCAGACTGAGGGGAAGGAAGGGATAGGGTAATAGAAGGGGAGGGTTAGGGTAAGGATTAGGAAAGGGTTGGGGTTAGATACTTTACTTACCTTTTGAAGCACCATGTTCGGTGCTCCACAGATCGATTGCTTTGCCTCTTTGAGATCGAAATAGGGCCATTCTCAACAGTGACCCACACCCATCTAAAAATATGATAATGATCAACAATAAGGGGAGGAGGGTTTCATCCTGGGCAGGCAAGCTAGAGTCAACACTAGACGCACTATAAACTTGATCCATATTGCCAAGAAAAGAGGCTTCCCTACCATAATATTACCTCAACTTTGAGAACGTGTTTGACCAAACCTCCTGGGACTTCTTAGGCCAGACCTTACAAAAGTTTGGTCTTAATGGATTATACCTAGACAGAATTAGTTTTCATTAGTTGGCTCTCTTTATGCCTGCCCATCAGCAATGATAACGATAAATGGCTCTCCTTCAACCCCGGTCTACATTCACAATGACACCCGTCAGGGTTGCCCCTTTTCCTCTATAAAACCCGTGGCGGCAGCCATAAGAGAATCACTAGACATATCTGACATTTGGGTTGTTCATCAGGAATACAAAATATCACATTTCGCTGATGATGTCCTTCTTACTTTAACAAACTTAAGAAAAACCTTACCTAATCTATTTACAAACACAGAATGGAAGATGCTCAATCAATTTATAGGTAAATGGGAACAGGTGCATGAAAGGCAGGGGATAATCTGCTTGCCACAGAAACAAAGGGAAAAAAAGCCCCAGCACACTGCCATAAACCAGTAACAAACTATACTGTTCTATCTGTAAAATAAAACACAGAAATGTTCGCTATACATATTTGCGCATATATGCGATAAGCCACCAGCCACCGTCAAGGCCTTTCTGTATATGGTGGTCCTAACTCTAACAATGAGAGTCCCAATGTTGGGTCCCATATATATGATTATAAATTGAGAGCCAAACTTACCTGGGAGACACCTTTTAAAGTCTCCAAAATGGCTGCTGTGGAGCAGCTCCCCCTCACAGTTGCTGCTCCCAGACATGCCCACAGACAGAATAAACACAGAATGGAAGTTGCTCTTGCTTTTGCAATAAAAGAAAGTTAAGCAAGAATAAGACGAGGAGCCCATTTTAAAAAGAGGGATGTTCAAAATGATCATTAAACCACCACCCCTTAAATTAAAATTCTTGTCCCGCTTCTGAACTTATATAGAGTTGTGCATACTTTTAATGTTAAAAGAATACATTCACATTGCACTTGAAATAAGCATGCAAGAAGCATTTATAAGACCACCGGTACTTGTTATGTATGCATACGTACCTTCACCAGGTGCAAGTCTATATGCTTAGAAGTAACATATATCTGCACTTGAACATGCAAGAAGCATTTATAAGACCACCGGTACTTGTTATGTATGCATACGTACCTTCACCAGGTGCAAGTCTATATGCTTTGCTTAGTAAGGTAACAGACAGGCAAGACGCTGGTAAGGTAACAGACAGGCAAGACGCTGGTAAGGTAACAGACAGGCAAGACGCTGGTAAGGTAACAGACAGGCAAGACGCTGGTAAGGTAACAGACAGGCAAGACGCTGGTAAGGTAACAGACAGGCAAGACGCTGGTAAGGTAACAGACAGGCAAGACGCTGGTAAGGTAACAGACAGGCAAGACGCTGGTAAGGTAACAGACAGGCAAGACGCTGGTAAGGTAACAGACAGGCAAGACGCTGGTAAGGTAACAGACAGGCAAGACGCTGGTAAGGTAACAGACAGGCAAGACGCTGGTAAGGTAACAGACAGGCAAGACGCTGGTAAGGTAACAGACAGGCAAGACGCTGGTAAGGTAACAGACAGGCAAGACGCTGGTAAGGTAACAGACAGGCAAGACGCTGGTAAGGTAACAGACAGGCAAGACGCTGGTAAGGTAACAGACAGGCAAGACGCTGGTAAGGTAACAGACAGGCAAGACGCTGGTAAGGTAACAGACAGGCAAGACGCTGGTAAGGTAACAGACAGGCAAGACGCTGGTAAGGTAACAGACAGGCAAGACGCTGGTAAGGTAACAGACAGGCAAGACGCTGGTAAGGTAACAGACAGGCAAGACGCTGGTAAGGTAACAGACAGGCAAGACGCTGGTAAGGTAACAGACAGGCAAGACGCTGGTAAGGTAACAGACAGGCAAGACGCTGGTAAGGTAACAGACAGGCAAGACGCTGGTAAGGTAACAGACAGGCAAGACGCTGGTAAGGTAACAGACAGGCAAGACGCTGGTAAGGTAACAGACAGGCAAGACGCTGGTAAGGTAACAGACAGGCAAGACGCTGGTAAGGTAACAGACAGGCAAGACGCTGGTAAGGTAACAGACAGGCAAGACGCTGGTAAGGTAACAGACAGGCAAGACGCTGGTAAGGTAACAGACAGGCAAGACGCTGGTAAGGTAACAGACAGGCAAGACGCTGGTAAGGTAACAGACAGGCAAGACGCTGGTAAGGTAACAGACAGGCAAGACGCTGGTAAGGTAACAGACAGGCAAGACGCTGGTAAGGTAACAGACAGGCAAGACGCTGGTAAGGTAACAGACAGGCAAGACGCTGGTAAGGTAACAGACAGGCAAGACGCTGGTAAGGTAACAGACAGGCAAGACGCTGGTAAGGTAACAGACAGGCAAGACGCTGGTAAGGTAACAGACAGGCAAGACGCTGGTAAGGTAACAGACAGGCAAGACGCTGGTAAGGTAACAGACAGGCAAGACGCTGGTAAGGTAACAGACAGGCAAGACGCTGGTAAGGTAACAGACAGGCAAGACGCTGGTAAGGTAACAGACAGGCAAGACGCTGGTAAGGTAACAGACAGGCAAGACGCTGGTAAGGTAACAGACAGGCAAGACGCTGGTAAGGTAACAGACAGGCAAGACGCTGGTAAGGTAACAGACAGGCAAGACGCTGGTAAGGTAACAGACAGGCAAGACGCTGGTAAGGTAACAGACAGGCAAGACGCTGGTAAGGTAACAGACAGGCAAGACGCTGGTAAGGTAACAGACAGGCAAGACGCTGGTAAGGTAACAGACAGGCAAGACGCTGGTAAGGTAACAGACAGGCAAGACGCTGGTAAGGTAACAGACAGGCAAGACGCTGGTAAGGTAACAGACAGGCAAGACGCTGGTAAGGTAACAGACAGGCAAGACGCTGGTAAGGTAACAGACAGGCAAGACGCTGGTAAGGTAACAGACAGGCAAGACGCTGGTAAGGTAACAGACAGGCAAGACGCTGGTAAGGTAACAGACAGGCAAGACGCTGGTAAGGTAACAGACAGGCAAGACGCTGGTAAGGTAACAGACAGGCAAGACGCTGGTAAGGTAACAGACAGGCAAGACGCTGGTAAGGTAACAGACAGGCAAGACGCTGGTAAGGTAACAGACAGGCAAGACGCTGGTAAGGTAACAGACAGGCAAGACGCTGGTAAGGTAACAGACAGGCAAGACGCTGGTAAGGTAACAGACAGGCAAGACGCTGGTAAGGTAACAGACAGGCAAGACGCTGGTAAGGTAACAGACAGGCAAGACGCTGGTAAGGTAACAGACAGGCAAGACGCTGGTAAGGTAACAGACAGGCAAGACGCTGGTAAGGTAACAGACAGGCAAGACGCTGGTAAGGTAACAGACAGGCAAGACGCTGGTAAGGTAACAGACAGGCAAGACGCTGGTAAGGTAACAGACAGGCAAGACGCTGGTAAGGTAACAGACAGGCAAGACGCTGGTAAGGTAACAGACAGGCAAGACGCTGGTAAGGTAACAGACAGGCAAGACGCTGGTAAGGTAACAGACAGGCAAGACGCTGGTAAGGTAACAGACAGGCAAGACGCTGGTAAGGTAACAGACAGGCAAGACGCTGGTAAGGTAACAGACAGGCAAGACGCTGGTAAGGTAACAGACAGGCAAGACGCTGGTAAGGTAACAGACAGGCAAGACGCTGGTAAGGTAACAGACAGGCAAGACGCTGGTAAGGTAACAGACAGGCAAGACGCTGGTAAGGTAACAGACAGGCAAGACGCTGGTAAGGTAACAGACAGGCAAGACGCTGGTAAGGTAACAGACAGGCAAGACGCTGGTAAGGTAACAGACAGGCAAGACGCTGGTAAGGTAACAGACAGGCAAGACGCTGGTAAGGTAACAGACAGGCAAGACGCTGGTAAGGTAACAGACAGGCAAGACGCTGGTAAGGTAACAGACAGGCAAGACGCTGGTAAGGTAACAGACAGGCAAGACGCTGGTAAGGTAACAGACAGGCAAGACGCTGGTAAGGTAACAGACAGGCAAGACGCTGGTAAGGTAACAGACAGGCAAGACGCTGGTAAGGTAACAGACAGGCAAGACGCTGGTAAGGTAACAGACAGGCAAGACGCTGGTAAGGTAACAGACAGGTGAGACGCTGGTAAGATAACAGACAGGCGAGACGCTGGTAAGGTAACAGACAGGCAAGACGCTGGTAAGGTAACAGACAGGAAAGACGCTGGTAAGGTAACAGACAGGCAAGATACTGGTAAGGTAACAGACAGACAAGACGATGGTAAGGTAACAGACAGCAAGATACTGGTAAGGTAACAGAAAGGCAAGATACTGGTAAGGTAACAGACAGGCAAGATACTGGTAAGGTAACAGACAGGCAAGATGCTGGTAAGGTAACAGACAGGCAAGATGCTGGTAAGGTAACAGACAGGCAAGATACTGGTAAGGTAACAGACAGACAAGATACTTGGGTGACCCCCAAGGTCACGTCAGTGTCATTCAGAAGGCAGAGAGTGCACATCGTGGAGGAATAAGAAGACCAAGGAGAAGACCGGATTCAGTGAGCAGAGAGGTAAGTCAAGTGTACGGGGGGACTGCAATAAGGGCTGAAAATTGATGGAGGGGGACTGCAATAAGGGCTGAAAACTGATGAGGGGGGACTGCAACAAGGGCTCTAAACTAATGGGGGGGGACTGCAATAAGGGCTCACAACTGATGGGGGCTGCAATGAGTACTGAACACTTATGGGGGACTACAATAAAGACTGAAAACAGATGGGGGGGGCTACAATAAGGGCTGAAAACTGATGGGGAAAACTGCAGAAGGGCTGAAACCTTATGAGAAAGATTACAATAGGGCTAAAAACTGATGGGGTAGACTGCAATAGGGGCTGAAAACTGATGAAGGGGTTGCAATAATGACTGAAAACTGATGGGAAGGACTAATCTTACAGACACCCAGAGCAAGAGTCTTTAAAAGAGACCAGAGTGAGTTGGAGAGAAAGTTTATTACGGAAACACAGCAGTAACAGATATATGCAGTAACAAAAGAAGGTAAAACTGCCAACAGTACCAGACTGACACAGAGAGGCAAAGTATTCAGACACAGATAAGATAACTGGTAAATAGTAACTTGCAAACAAAGTATACAGACACAGGTGAGACAGCTGGTAATGGTAACAGACAGGCAAGATATTTGTAAAGATAACAGACTGGTACAGACAGGCAAGATACTGGTAAGGTAACAGACAGGCAAGATGCTGGTAAGGTAACAGACAGGCAAGATACTGCTAAGGTAACAGACAGGCAAGATGCTGGTAAGGTAACAGACAGCAAGATACTGGTAAGGTAACAGAAAGGCAAGATACTGGTAAGGTAACAGACAGACAAGATGCTGGTAAGGTAACAGACAGGCAAGATGCTGGTAAGGTAACAGACAATGATGATAAAAGACTGAAGCAGCAAGGTCCACGCAGCAGTGTAGGGCCAGTCCAATGTTCCAGCAAGGCAGGAGATCCACCAGGCTTGTAGCAACATCCAAGGTATAGCTTGGAAATTATAATTGCAGGATGATCGAGGAACACTGGCGGCCTTTGATTGAAAGAGCTGGAATCACAAGTCCTGCACCACAGACATAACAACTAAAATAATGGCTAAAAACTGATGGAGGGGGGGGCTGCAATAAGGGTTGAAAACTAATGGGGGGACTACAATAAGTACTGCAAACTGATAGGGGGACTACAATAAGTGCTGGAAACTTATGGGGGAGACTGCAATAAGGGCTGAAAACTGATGAAGGGGCTGCAATAAGGGCTGAAAACTGAATGTGGGGAACAACAATAAGGGCTAAAAATGATGTGAGAGCTGCAATAAGGATTCAAAACTGATGAAAGGGCTGCAATAAGGGCTGAAAACTGATGGGGGGACTACAATAAGGGCTGAAAACTGCTGGGGGGGGTTACAATCAGCGCTGAACACG
>WWET01001202.1:86605-98747 GCA_011038615.1 Limnodynastes dumerilii
TTACGCCGGCTGAAGTTAGGGTAGCCTTCAGCCGGCGTAAGGAAGGGGCCATACGCCCGCACAGGGGGAGTGCCAGGGGGAGGCAGCGATGTAACGCTGAGCGTTAGCACGCTCAGCGCTACATCGTACCTCTGGATCAGGCCCAGTAACACACCCGTTTTTGCATAATGTTTTGGTTGATACTATATAGGTCTTTCTACCATCAAATATCCCATGTGGTTATTTAAATGCATCCCTCTTGTTCAATACAGGGTCCCACAATAGGATCTCATCCCCTCTGCACTTAGACATCCCAGCACTGATGTAGCTAGAAAACCAGAGATCCCTACGATACCAATATGTATAGCCGGGAAGCCTTCTGGCTCTAGGACATTTATTGAGCAGTGTATTGGTGCAGGTGCAATACACAGGAACGTGCGCACCTCAGCAAAAAATATCAGACAATAGGGTCCAATTATCTGAAATACCCATACCCCTCACAATGGGCCTGATCCAGACCTACGGCCGCCGTCGCTAGGACGGAGGGCATAAGCGTAAGATCGGCTGAAAAGCCGATCTGCGCATGCGCCGGGCAGATGTTGCCCGGCGTAGCTATGGCAACGATCGGGCGTCCGTAGAAACAGCGTAGGGAGGGGCGTCCCCCTAGGGAGGTAATATAATGAGGGAGGGAGGGTTTAGCCGTAATACGCTCGTGTGCAAGCGTATTACCATTGCTTACGCCGGCTTGTTAGGGTAGCCTTCAGCCGGCGTAAGCAATGGGAAATACGCCCGCACAGGGGGAGTGTCGTACGCCTGCACAGGGGGAGTGTCGCGGTAACTCAACACCGATACGCTGTGCTTTAAGCACAGTGCATCGGCGTAGGTCTGGATCAGGCCCATTATTACTACCCGAGTGAGAATGGCTGCCCAATTTACCTTGCAAGTAAAGTAATCCCAGGCCCTAATGTTGCCAAGTTGCAATAATAACCATTCTCCTTCTATAACAACCTCACCCACATATGTGAGAAATGGGGCATTCAATTTAACATAATCATGTATCAAAGTTGAAATGACAAAATTCATGGCATGGTACAGTGGTGTGGCTAAGATGACACAATTTGTCTCTAATTATAACATCAAAGTCTTACTCACATTAAATATATTATGTATTTTTATATATATATAAAATATAACAATTTTTATTATTAGAATAAAAAACAACTTTTTTTTTTTTTTCATTTTATTTTACCTTCACCTCCTATATAACCTCCTTTACCTTCAACAACCTTTATGCTAGCACTGTGGATAGTATTAGTTATCAGATAGAAAACATTATGTTATCACATTGTCAAAAACAAGCTAGCAAACACAGACAGGTTGTATTTGAGGGAAAGTTCACACACAGGTCTAGATAAATATTAGGTTTAATGTTGATTCCTTTTATATGTACATATGACTATGTTTTCTCCCACTTTGTTCCCATTTAGGCAACAGTGAGCAAAACACGAAAAAAGAAATGCATTTCACATAGAGTTTTGATAAGGTTTTCATGTGAATATCATACATCTTTCATACAGAGGCATTTTTATGCTGATTCTCTGGAGTTTTGACATAGATTTCATGCACAGAGGAAAGTCTTTCATGCCAATTTCATACATGTTATATGTGCATTTCAAGCTCATTTCTATGACTGCACATCCTTGAAAAGTTAACTAGTATGATATAAAAATGATCATATGAGACAATGTATAGATTGCCAATATTCCTAGGTGCTACAAAATTCTGTTATAGTCATGTTTTCTTCTATGTCTGTGGCTAGTGCATGCTGAAAAGATCATCACATTCTCATGAGCTTTTAATGCTATAGTTACACCCTTGCCTACAATTTAGTGATACAAATTAGAGACTGAAATAGTATTTAACCTGTTTTGTTGCTAATGGAAAGCAGAACAGATACTAAGGGCCAGAATTACTAAGCCACGGAAAAGGAAAAGGGGAGATGTTGCCCCTTAGCAACCAATCAGATTCGAGCTGACATTTTCTATTATGCAGTGCTTTTTTGTAAAAAAAAAGGTGCCAGAACTCACATCAACTCGCGTGACCACACAACCAATCACAAGCCGAGCAGTATCACAACCAGCATGGACGAAGTACGCATGCATCGGACTCGACAAGCTCGCATGCACCCTTTTAATGATTTGCCGCCAAAACTTTGAAAATTGGAAAATCCATTGAAAAAAGGTGTCAGAACTCCGTTCCAGTGCGTTCTATGACAAACAAAAAGCACTGCTATTATGTAATAGTAAAGTGAGAGCTAGAATCTGTTTGTTTACTATGGGCAACAGCTCCACTTTTCCTTTGCCACAGCTTACAAAATCTAGCCCCAAGGCTGAGTACACACTGGATTTTTTTTTTTCAATGCTGCGATGTCTTGAAAAGCCTGCACTCACGATTTGATGCCCCAACCCACATGCATCCATGTGCACTACACCTTATTTGCCAGTGGAATAGGTTAAAAGTATTCCCATAAACCTCTGCTGCACAAATATGCATGCAAATAAAATATGTGTCACCAGCCCCACTCCACTATGCAATGCTGTTATTTACAAATTATAATGCAGTTGGGGTGGGGCTTTAATACATCGTGTAGCATTGTGGTTCCAACCCTTGCTTCGTAATGAAATCATGAAGCCCCCTCAGCTAATATGCCAAAAATTGTCAAACTAGTCAAACTAGGAAATGTAACCTCTCCATTGTTAATTTGTCTGTACATATTTAATTTGCCTACTCACAGTTCACCATGGATTTTGTGACGTTATATAAATAATATAGTGTCACAAAATTACTTTTTTCTGAAATCAAAAATTACCCTAGTGTATGTTTATATTAATGTGTTCGTGACCTTAGTATATACAGTAATTCAAATAGGGACAGGGACTGTATAAATAATAATAATAATAATAATAATAATAATAATAATAACATTAGTTCTTAGAAGCTTTTGAACCACAAGCGCTGTTGTGGTTATTCATTTTGTCTTGATGTTGTTCTTTCAATGAACATGCATTTTGGAATAATTGTAAAAAAAAAGTAATTTGGAAGAAAAGTGAATTACGTGAATAACATATAAAGCATATCTATCTCATAGAGATAAAAGTCGGAATTTATTTTTAATGTAGTCTTCTTTTCCTGAATGTGCTTGAAATGCAGCAGAGCTAGAGATATTAGCGTTCAACATATATGTACCCTTGTTGTTATGTTGCAATAGTTCCACCAGAAAGAAGTGAGGACGTGAAAGAATGTGAACATGTGGAAGGATAAGAGATACCTAAGACTAGATCATTGTTACATCAGCTGGGTAGAGGAGGAGGAGAAAGCTAAGGGGCTGAATTTGGAGGGAGGTGACACTCAGACTTTTTCAAAGGTGTTTTAAAGCTGTTACCAAAGATGGGGGTGGTGCAGGGCTCAGGGGCTTGACACAGGGCAGCCAATGGTCATAAAGGAAAGTACCGGCTATTCTAGGAAGTTAGGGTCTGGGGGGAGGGGACAGTCAGGGTGACACTGTGATATGGGGTGTGTGCCCAGAGTATACAGGATGTAATACACGTAGAGGCAAACAAGACCTTTAGTCCAATTTCACCACCCCAAACCAGTCTCCCTGACCAGCCCTTTCTGTTGTGTCCCTCCCTGGACTCTGTATCCCCGCACCTCCCCCTTCTTCTCATCCTGCAGGATCCTTCTGAGCGGCTCCTGTCTCTCTTCTGCCCCTTCTGCCACCATGCCGTCCTTCTCAGTGCGCACTGTGGGGTAAGCAAAATTCAATATTACCGGCTAACACAGAAGTAAATATACAATCATGTTATGGTGTTTACACTACTGCTTCAGTGCCTCTGCAACTTTACTAATGCTGAACGTTCCTTAGATCTATCATTTTATAACTGGTTTTGATTTAACAGAGTGCAGAGAGTATGCAGAGTGTGAGTATTAAATATCTTCTCCTGTGACTACCCGTGATCAGGACAAGACACACATTGTTTTTGGTTGTGTTTGGGGGGGGGGGGGGTAAGAAAAAAAAAATTGTGGTGGGGTTGGGGGGGGGGGGGTTAAGAATAATAAAGTGACCTTGCTGAATATGACAGATATATTCATTCATTCATTTATGCATATAATATTATGCATAATATGCAATATATACATTGCATATAGATAATTAAGTGACCTCCACACTGCACAAAAAGCAGGACAGCTTTTACTTATGTCTTCTTGTCTGTTCTCATCTTATAAAGATGAATGGCCTTGTGCATATTTCACCAGTATTTTAAGTTCTCTTCAGCTGTATTTCATGTATATTATATAAATGTCCCACTGTTTTGGAACTCTGGATTACAAGTTTTCAAGCCTGATTTCCAAATAAAAATCCATCATATAATATATATGTCCTCCCCTTTACCCCTCAATTTGCACATACTGTAATTATATAGGAAGCCCTATGGCGAGTCCTTGCTATTGTTGTCTGAAATTGTATAAACAACTCTGGTTTAATATATTTGTTACATTAAATTAGCTTTGAGTTTAACAGTATGGGTCGTATCCAGACGTGCATTTTCCGTATGCACGGAAGAGGGGAGTGAATTCCCTTCATTCCCCTCTCTCGTACGGATTTGGCAGAACTTACAATGCCATAAGGCTACCTAAAGTGTCCCGTGCAGATCAGCATAACTATTAAACCCAGCCCACACTGTATAATATACATGTACCCAACCGCCCACCAACCCTAAGAGTTTAGGCAGGCAGAGAGGATGGGTTGCCCTGTTGGATATCCATATCGTAACTTTTGGCTCGCACATGTGTGTTGCCAGACAAACACAGTTTAAACAGTTGCCTAAAGGTACCTAAAACCCTAGTTGACGTAAATTTGCGCATTGGCTGTCCTAAGTTATGGCATGACACCATGGCTGATAACTATTATGTATGGTCAGCAGCAGTCTGCTTCCATTCCTCCATATTGGTAATGGGCAGGCAACACAGTAAATGATCATTGGGATGACAAAAACGGTCCATTAATGCTTCTGTCTGATAATGGAATTGTTCTGAATTCCCAAATATGCCAGCTAGTGCTTGGATGAACATATTAGGATGTCTACAGGGAGATGGGCATATAGCTCCAATATTTGCATAGTATATATGTTCTATACACTATCCAAAGCAGTAGGAGCATTGGAGTAGATCCAGAGCTAAGTACGCTAGCATATTTACACTAGCCAGAGACGTAAAACCGCTATTTTGCATGTACTGCACATGCGCGCTATCAACAGCGTAACTACGAACGAAGGGGCATGCCACCCGTGATTACGTTTCAGAGGCGGGATAAAAAATTTAAATCGTACAGTATGGGCGTGCTTAGGCACGTAAGTACATGCAGCCATTACAGCTGACAGAAGTTATGCTTTGAAAAGTTGAGGTAGGGTTTGGAAAGCGTAACACAGCTAAACTACATACGACTGAGGGAAGTGTCAAGGGGAGTGTATAATAAATACGCTAGCGTAAGTACGCTGCGCTAGGAAACGTAGCTCTGGATCTGGCCTATTATTTTTGTTGCTGAGCATATTGCATAGTGTGAGTGGTCATAGTTATAGCCAAGTAACACTGCTTGGAAACATGTCTGAGACCAACAGGTAACAGGGAGTGTTGGTATACAGAAACTATATTGGAAGTTTTAAGGAGGTGAGCTGGGATTTAATTTAAAAATGCAATTTTTTACTGGTGCCTATGGAACAGTTGTAATTCTTTAAAATCTTTCTGACACAATAAAAACATAAGCAATAATTTTATCAGTCTACTCTTACTGAACTCAAGTACTTTCATAACATCTTCTATTTATATTGTGCTTATTTATATATATTGCCCAATATGAAAGATTATCAGTATTGGCTAACGGTATTTATTACAGCAACATCTGCTTGGCATTTTACAGTGTAAGACAATATATATTTAGGCATGGCACACTTGCATATGAAAATAGTATTTGAAATGCTGAATACATGTTTTTCCTGTGTGTTCACTTATTTTCTTGGTAACCTTTAACCTTTGATCTGTGTACGTGTTGTTTACCAAGTGTTGGGGTTATAGGTCACAGAGGTGGGAGGAGTGCAATAACTGAACAAAACAAGTTGAGCTGTTACAAGTTATAAAGTTGATGAAAGAGCAAATCACTAATTCATATTTTTATGACTCAATATAAAACATTTATAGGCTCAACAGAACAGTGACACCTAGTGTCCAAATTTCATCTGAAATCTAATAATAGTTACTTGGTTTCAACTTCTGCATAACTTATAAATTACATTGGGCTGGATCCAGAACAACGTTCGTCACCCATAATACGTTCGTCAGATGCCAAAAATAGCTACTGTGCATGCGTAGTAACTAATTACGCAATCTACGTATCGTTTTGTTACGTAGATTGCGCATATGCAGTGTTAAAGACCGCATATATGCAATCTACGTAACAAAACGATACGTTGATTACATAAATTAGTTACTACGCATGCACAGTAGCTATTTTTGGCATCTGACGAACGTATTATGGGCGACGGACGTTGTTCTGGATCCAGCCCATTGTGTCCCTTGTGTATAGAATTTTGAATTTAGATCAGTAGGTTCCTAAAATATGGACTTTATTGAATAATTAAAAAACATGAGATAAAATTCCACATATATATATATATATATATATGGCAATGGGCAATGAGGATCTTTTTTGACATCTAAAGAAAGGCATGGCAGTAGTTGCAGTTACTGTTCTTGTTAGGATATTGGCTCTATATCTTCCTGCATCTTGAGTGTGAGAATGTTTGTGTGTCTTCTCCAGTTCCTCATTGTTATCCTGTCTGGGTGTTATGTCTCCTGAGTATATATCTGAGGTTCTGTGCTTTTCACAGTGTTTTGTCTCAAAAGATTTGGTGTTGCTTGGTTACTTACTTACTCAGATGTGACCTTGCTATTACTGTTTTTCAACTAAAGCAAACACCAGTAACATTTTATTCCATTTTTCTTACGCAGGCCGTGTTCCCGGGCAGTTCGAGCATGGGTGGTGTCACAGCAGGTAAGTTGCCGGAGGGCACACGCTATACGTGTCCTCAGTGGGCAGATGGAACATCTCCCTCCTGCTGTCCGAGAATTTGTGATAAGAGGAGCTGAACTGTGTGATCCCCAAAACATCCACATATGTGATGGCACTCCTGCAGAAAATGAAACTATTGTGACCATGTTGCAGCAAGAAGGAATGCTGAAGAAATTGCACAAGTATCCCAACTGGTGAGTGAGAAAAGTCTATTACAAACACATCCCTCTGCAAAATGTGCCTTTTTTACATTCATATTTCTTGCCAATGTGTACTTGCTGTCTCTAACCAGCACACGCTTTATTATTAACCATTGTTATCATCATTATCTGTCTATTAGCTGGTTGGCTAGGACCGACCCAAAAGATGTGGCACGAGTTGAGAGTAAGACGGTAATAGTGACTAGTGACCAGCGGGAGACTGTTCCAATTCCTGCAGAAGGAGTAAAGGGGCAGCTGGGAAACTGGATGTCCCCACACGAGTTTGAGAGAGCAAGGGATGAACGCTTTCCTGGTTGTATGAGAGGTCGGTATCCAGTTGTGAGCTTCTGTTTAGCCGCATTTCATTCTTGTAGCACCCATGCTTTTTCCTATTCTACCTGTTGCCTTATTAATGGTGCTCATAGCAACAACTTTTATCTTGTATTTGTGTCATTTCCTCTGTGAGACTTCTTTTTCATGCATTTTTTTTTTGTCTTCCCCTAGGCCGCACTATGTATGTATTGCCATTCAGTATGGGCCCAGTTGGATCCCCTCTTTCTAAGTATGGAGTGCAGCTCACAGACTCCCCTTATGTAGTTGCCAGCATGCGTATCATGACTCGTATGGGTAGTCCAGTCATGGAAGCACTAAGAAATAATGACTTTGTAAAATGTCTGCATTCTGTGGGACAGCCATTACCCCTGAAAGGTGAGAAATAGCGCATGACAATTTATTTTCTTGTATCACTATATGTACTCGCTATTGATAATCTTTTTGATTCTCTTGGGTAGCACCCCTGGTGAATTCATGGCCCTGCAACCCTGAGAAGACTCTCATTGCCCATGTTCCTGATAACCGTGAGATTGTGTCCTTTGGCAGTGGATATGGAGGAAATTCTCTTTTGGGAAAAAAGTGCTTCGCTTTGCGCATTGCCTCTCGTATCGCCAAGGATGAGGGCTGGTTGGCTGAGCATATGCTGGTGAGAGAGGAGCTTTTGGCTCCATGTACACTCTCTCCTGCACTAGACCCTCTGTCTTCTATTTCCTCAGCCACCTCTTTGCTGCTGAATGTACATCCTCCTGTTATTGGGTTTCTTTCACACATTAGATTTTGGGTATCACAAATCCAGCGGGTCGTAAGAGATACATTGCTGCTGCCTTCCCAAGTGCGTGTGGAAAAACAAATCTTGCAATGATGCAGCCAACGCTGCCTGGCTGGAAAGTTCAATGTGTGGGAGATGATATTGCGTGGATGAAATTTGATAGTAAAGGTGAGTAAAAGCATATTGGCTTAAATATGAACTAAGGCTTTGGAGTGATTGTGAAGACAAGGGGACAGATTTACTAAGCTGTGGGTTTGAATAAGTGGAGATGTTGCCTATAACAACCAATCAGATTCTAGCTCTCACTTACCTATTACATACTAGAGAATGTCAGCTAGAATTGGTTGCTACTGTATTTAAAAAATAAAAATATACTTGCCCTGAAAGCCCCAATAGATTTTCGGAAACACTGGCAGGATCTTTATGATTTCTGTTATTTGTGAATGCCCAAAGAGAGGAATCCTCCTCCTCCTGACAGCACACTCCAGCTGACTCCTGACTTTAACTGGAGTCAGATAAGTTGTATAATAGGAGTGTTAGACTTTTCTCCACTTATTGAATTTTGCATAGTTGCTGTCCCCATTGAGAAGGATAGGGACAGTTTTTTTTATACTTTTTAAATAGACCTCAAGGTTCATTCATTCTCTGCAGCTATTAGCAGAGATAGCTTTGGTGACTTTGAGTTAATGATGGAACATGTATGCTTGTATCCTTTAAGGTATCTTGTTTTTATGTGTTTGATTAGGTCTGAGAGTACAACTGGAGCTGCTAGCCTAATCATTGACAAGATTAATTTATTACGATGCTACTATAACCTGGTACATAAATCATGCTGTCTAATTCACCTCTGCAGGGAACAAAGATCTTACATTTTGTCATTCTTGCAGGACGTCTGCGTGCTATTAATCCGGAAAATGGCTTTTTTGGTGTGGCTCCTGGGACCTCTGTAAAGACAAATCCCAATGCCCTCCGCACAGTGGAAAAGAACACTGTTTTCACCAATGTGGCCGAGACTAGTGATGGTGGTGTGTACTGGGAAGGACTGGATCAAGAACTGCCACCTGGTGTTACCGTCACATCCTGGCTAGGGAAGCCCTGGAAAAAAGGTTAGATATGTTGACTCTTTCCTCTATCAGTGCTATGGTGTTTGACTGTTTTTGTATATAACTTTTTTGTACTTCTTTCCAGGCGATAAAGAGCCCTCTGCACACCCAAATTCACGCTTCTGTGCACCTGCTGCTCAGTGTCCCATTATGGATGAGGCTTGGGAGTCCCCAGAAGGTGTTCCCATAGATGCTATTATCTTTGGTGGAAGGAGGCCGGAGGGTAAGCGATTATATTGCTGCAATGGCATGTTCCTCTGTACAAACTGGTACAAAATACACCTTTTCTTTTGTTGGCTCTTTTGTGCCTTCAATCTTGTCTACTGTTTTTACAAATAAGACTTTCACAGTAACTAATCAAAATGGTCTCATTACAGATAGTTTACTTTTTACTATAGTTTACTTTTGTATCATTTATCAACCCCAGAACATTAAAGTTACGTTTTCTGGGGATTTCAAACTTGTGAAACTCAAGTGGAAATAACAGAGAAGACACACTAGTTTGGGAAAACATTTATAGTGTGTGCACTGACAGATGTATACTTACGTAGCAGCCGATGGAATCTTTTTTTTTTAGCCAATAAGATTTATACAGAATCATATATTCTTTACAATTATTTGTCATGATATAACTAATCTAATAAATGAAAAAGTTTTCTATAAGTCAATTCTATTGTCTAGGCTAAAATAACCATCTATTTTGAAGGTGTACCTCTGGTCTATGAGAGCTTTAACTGGAATCATGGTGTATTTGTTGGGGCAGCTATGAGATCTGAAGCCACAGCAGCTGCAGAGCACAAGGGTGAGTCTAAAACCCTGATATTCGTTAATTATATGCTTCAGACAATAACAAAATCCTCTTGGACCAGATTCAGATTTAATAATGCAAGGGTGCTTATATAGGCCACTTGCATAAGTCCCTTTGCAAGTAACATTCAGCATGCTCGTGCCAGATGTTATGTATCAGAGGGTGTGGGGCGCTGCTGCGAATGGCCTTTTTTCAAAAAGGCCGTTCTCTCCCATTCAGTTCCAAACTGGGAAACCGATTGCTTTTGCCTTGCAGTGGAAAGCAATCAATACACTGAAGAGAAAATGCTGCAGCCTAACCATAAAACTCCCCTCTTACACGCTGCAGCCTAACCATAAAACTCCTCTCCTCTTACACGCTGCAGCCTAACCATAAAACTCCCCTCTTACACGCTGCAGCCTAACCATAAAACTCGCCTCTTACACGCTGCATCCTAACCATAAAACTCCCTTCTTACACACTGCAGCCTAACCATAAAACTCCCTTCTTACATGCTGCAGTCTAACCATAAAACTCCCCTCTTACACGCTACAGCCTAACCATAAAACCCCCGTCTTACATGCACAGTTCCAGACCTCTGTTTGTATGTAAAATGCACTAAGGTTTGGATACAGCCCCTTGTGTCTATAATCTACGTTGCTTTTCTATAAGTATGATTTCCTCTATTTTATTATATTTCTTTGTATCTTTATCTCTCCACAAGTTTACCTCTTTCTTTTGTTTCAATTGTGTACTTATGTATCCCTTCAGGTAAAGTTATAATGCATGATCCATTTGCAATGCGACCTTTCTTTGGCTACAATTTTGGCCACTACCTCTCTCACTGGTTGAGCCTCCAGAACAGGGACGGACTACAACTTCCTAAAATCTTCCATGTCAACTGGTTCAGAAAAGATGAGAAAGGACAGTTCTTGTGGCCTGGATTCGGGGAAAATTCTCGTGTGCTAGATTGGATCTTCCGTAGGGTAGAAGGGGAGGAGATTGCTCGGCCCACTGCTGTAGGCTATCTGCCTGCAGAGGGAGCATTGAACCTGCAGGGGCTGGGAGGAGTTGATACCGAGCAGCTGTTTTCACTCCCCAAAGGATTTTGGGAAAAAGAGGTGCAAGAAGTAGGGAAATATCTGACAGAGCAAGTGACTGATGATTTGCCTCCACAAATCATGGATGAGCTTTCAGCGCTGAAGGGAAGAGTGAGCAAGATCTGAAGAAGTATGTTTCCCTAAATATCTGCAACATGTCATAATATGAACATCATAAGTGCCTACACTACAGCTAATGAAGAAAATGCAGTGAAAATAACAACATTTCACTGAATAAAACAAGCCAAGAGTTTAAGGACACTAAGTAAAGAAGAGGAACATATATGTTTGTCTAAACTCATCATGAAACCAAAGAGTCTTTCATCTGCTGTCCTCAGGTGACCTCAGGAATTGTGACTGTGTTTAAAAAAAAAAAATTGTCTGTTTTTTCAATGCCAATAAAGTTTTTTTTCACGTTGGTGTCCTTACTGTATCCTATTTTATAAATCCTAGAGTGTCAAGCCAACCACATTTCTGTTGACATTTATTCACTAATTTGCTTTCATATAAGATGTAGCAGAAGCCTAACTATAAAAGAATTCTTAATGACTTTATTTAGGAAAACTCCTCCTTTATAATTATAGTATATAGCCCTAAATCTGTCAAAACAGTTAACAAATAGCTAGATGTGAGAGCCAGATAGAGTGTTGTCACTGAATTATTCAACCACTGATGTGCATATCCAATTAGGATAGGTGCATGGTTATAGGGAAAATTGTTTAGTCCAATGCTGACCATATAACTATGG
>WWET01001202.1:111242-121809 GCA_011038615.1 Limnodynastes dumerilii
GAGATTACCCAATCTTCAGGGAGTCTCCCTGATATTCAGGGAGAGTTGGCAACTATGATATATACTACTACTCTAGCTCACACTATTCTATTATATGCATTAACACCTCATTCATCCTCTATTTACAACCTATATTCATATTATTAACGCCCTAAAAACTCCTCTCCCTCCAGTTCACACCTTACATACTTTACCTGGCCTTTATCCTCTTACCCAGTGCTGTGCCAACACATTCAAGAGAAAAGAAAATAAAAAAAACAAGCCCAAAAAACCCGTGGCAAGGAAAAAATCCGCAACTCAGTAAAAAAAAACAAGCCCAATTCCGCTTGTTATAAGTGGAATTGGCAACTATGATCCTTTATGTGGTTTAAACTCTTCTATTTATATATCAGACCAGTGTTCTCCCCAGGGCATTTTAGCCGGGTGCTTACCACCCGGCCAGACCTGACCAGATTGTAATCTCTAGCTTTCAGTCTTGGTTGTGCTCCAATGGACCGTAAAGGCTTAGTTCCCAGTAGTGCCGCACCAGCGAGGCGTTTCGCAGAGGGAACGTATGTCTGGATCCCGTGAAGTATTATTATTGCAAAGTATTACACTGCTCCCACCCAGCTGCTATTTAATACCACCCGGTTGGCAACATTTTCAGGGGAGAACACTGTCACACATTTTACACCATATATTGATGTAAATTATTGTGTACATTATGCAAATATTGAAAGGTAATATTCACAAATTAGTTTGCAGTTATAGAAAAAAAATCTGACTCTGATGTTTGATTATTTGGGATTTAATTGTAAGGGGACCAGATCCAGACTTCCTTAAGCTAAGCTACTTACGCAAGCCTCTTGTGTAAGTAAGTTTAACTGTAGCATCTGCGCATGCATGCTCCAGATTTTACACTGCGGGTCTCCTGGTGTACAGATTGGAATTCCGTATGTTAGGAGCCAGCCTGTGCACTCAGCTCGCCAAAACTCTGCAAAGTGGGTGGGGGAGACCATTTAAATTTTACCTTATGGGACGGCTTAGGTTGGGAGACTTAAGGTTGGTCTATGGCAGCATCTGCAAAACCCTGCCCGTGAGAGCAGGCGGAGGTACAGACCTCCATACATACAGAATGCATAAAAAGGTCTAGATTTGGCCTATGGATAGTTATATCTATCTATGTATTTACATAATAATTGCTTATGGCAATGTTATGGTTTGTGGGTTTTATTTTTAGCTTAGTAATTTTGGTCAGAACATTAAGACCTCTAAAGCAGATATTCTTTAATTTTATATGTCTGTTACTTTCTACCTCACCTGTTTTATAGTCTCTTATAAATTATCTTTGTAAAATACATAAAAGCAAACATTAAAAAGCAAGTTATTTAATGTACTCCCTACAATAATTTGCTATTAACTCCATTCACCTCTCCATCCTGTCCAGCGTTGCAGTGATGGGCCACAGGCAACCATTTGATGCATATAATTCGGATTTGTTTGCTATTGGTATAATGCACGTTTAAGATGCTTATTGGTATGTTATAACATATAAGTGGAGATGTTGCCTGAAGGCTCCACCCCCTTGCAAAAGGGGTGAAGCTTATAGGCACTGGGGCCCATCGGGGATTCCCCCGGCTCCCCGGCGGGCCTGTCTGACTCTGCCCCCAGACTCATGAATTTGTAGCCCCCTAGGAGGGAGCTGCAGCAGACGACTGAAAGAGCTGCACGCATCTCCGGAGCTACGGGTTGCCGACCCCTGGTATAGCGGTTCACTCTCTCTCTCTGTTTGCTGTCTGGAAACTTAAGTTATGCTTTTGGAAGTCCAAGTAAATGTAGAGAAGTCTGGCTATTGGGGTCCATTGCTTTTAGATCTATATATTTACTTAATAAAAAGGAAGGTTCTTGTTGAAGGGTCGATGCTGCGAATGGCCCTTTTTTGATAGGGGCTATTCTTTCTCAGTCAGTTCTGAACTGGATGGGAAATCAATTGTGTTTGCCTCAAAGAGGGAGCAGACGCTACTTCGAATGATAAGTATACATTTAACCCCAACCCTTACCCTAATCCTCTCCTCCCATTACCCTAACTCTCCCTTCCCTGCAGCCTGACCCTTAGACTCCCTTCCCAGCAGCCTAACCCTAAGACTCCCTTCCCAGCAGCCTAACCCTAAGACTCCCTTCCTCGCAGCCTTACCCTAAGACTCCCCTACCCACAACCTTACCCTAAGACTGTCCTTCCATTACCCTAACTCTCCCCTTCCATTACACTAACCCTTCTCTTTCGTTACCCTAACCCTCCCTTCCCTGCTGGCTAACCCTGAAACTCCTTGGAGAGTATTACTCACATCTCCGGTTGGTGCAGCAGGTCTTTGGCGGGCATTTCCGAAAAAATATATGGGTAAATATACCAATCGGCATACTTTCCCATTCTAAAATATAGTTTTGAAAATGGCAGCTTTTTTTCCAAAATAGAGTAATCTGAAAGTTAGCCTTTGACTGTCTCTACTTCTAAAAGACCCATTTTTCGGCAGCAACTCCCACCGCTTTTTGAAGCCTCCCTGTAGTGAACATAAGTACTACCTGTAGGAAGAGACGTGGCACCAACCTCTTACAGAATTAACACAGTGACGTACATTCACCTGTATGCCGCTTGTATATATATTTATGGTCTCATTTGTAGTTTAGAGTTTTGTATTTTAGAGTTATCCAGCGCTTTTGGTATACCCACCCCATTTTTATATTGCATGTGTTTTTAGAGCTGTGGACACTCTAGGGTATAATACTGCAGCAGGTCTTATTCTTTTTTAGCGCTTTTTAGATTCTGATACCATCTTACAGGAATAAGCTTCCCAGAGAGAAGCACCTTCTATCAATGGCCAGGCATTTAAAACTATCAGCCTTTTCTCCAGTTGATTGGATCACACCCCTGTGATGGCACTGTAGAAATGCATTACATGACAGAATTTATAAAGCCCAGAGTTGTGGAATTGCTGTAAATACATCTAATTTAACTGGGAGGTTCCAATTGTCAAGTAGAGGGTAATTTTTTTATGAATGAATCTATAAACAATAAAGACAATAACAATGGTGTTTTGTAATTCTGTTTACACTGGATTTTAACTTTGTATTAGCTACTTCAAACCTTTAATAGAATTATCCTTTTCTATAGTTTTTATGTAGAAAGTTATTTGGCTGAAGAAGCTTTTATAATCTTAAATATAATTCAGAATTAGATAACTCTTCAAACCATCAGTAATGTATAAGCCGCAACAAATGTCATTTAGAAGAAGAAATTAATTTGTTCTAGTGCTAAGAAAAATAACTTAGAGGAGGAAGGGGTGTCCTTTACTTGTAACACCAGGGGCCTGATTCAGACTTAAGAAGGTGCTTAAAATAAGAGAGGAAAGTCACTCCTGGGCTAAACCATGCAGATTTCAGGGGGAGTCAAGTAAATTGTATTCTTTGCATGCAGGGATATATCTTTGTACTGCTTATTGTACACAGATGCTGACCAGCTTTACTATTATACTGTTACTTAAACTTGGGCTGGAAAACATCACCTCTCAACTGTAATACTGTTTGCAATAGATGAAATATGACTCCCCTACAATCAACATGGTTTAGCCCAGAAATGACTTTCCTCTCTTATTTTAAGCACCTTCTTAAGTCTGAATCAGGTCACAGGTCCTTAGTGTAAAATCATTATATAAAGCACAGCTAACCTAAAATCTGATAATATAAGATGGAGCTATATATCCTATCACTGCTAAAGAAAAATAACTATAGAGTGTATTCTTCAGTTTTTTATTACAACAGGATCGCTTCCTATGGTCATTTCTTTATGACAGAACACTATATAAATCATTAGTTACTTATTTTAAATCTCATGTTGTTAATTTTCCTCTGCTATGCATAATATGTTTTAATTCACTGAACATAATTCTTACATTGTACTGTAGCCTCTCCCCCTTTGAGGGGTGATATTTTCTGCGTCACTGGTTTTGTTGTATAAATACTTGATATATGATGTACAGGGGAATGGAGGATGGGGACACGCAGTAGCAGTAGTGCTGGTGGAGGTGGAGCTTCAGGGGATTCTCCAGGAGGTTTCAACAACAATTCGGGATCTCGTGGTCTCCAGGATGATGATGACGAGGAGAACGTTGACCTGGCGCAGGTATTGGCGTATCTTCTGCGAAGGTAACAACCCCCACATGTCACCCTGCAGACAAACAAAGCTTAATATATTTCCAGACTGACTTAATTTTTTACTAAACCTAAAGATATTGCTCACTAGTGTTTCATGCAGTCCTCTGTTTTTCAATGTGACATGTCTGTCTGTTGCTTTTTTCTGTTCCGCTCTTGGTAATTTATAGATCTTCTGTTGATCTCTTCACCTATGATACTTCTGTTATGTAAATAAATTCAAATAAATTTAATGTGTCTGAAAATTCAACAAATAAAAAGCAAATAAGGCAAAACAGCGTAGAATTCAGAATTTGAGTGAAAGGTTTAATGTATAAAATACTACATATAATGGCACATGAAATAATATATTGGTGGACTCAATAAGAAATATTGCTGGAACAAGAAACATGGAAAACATAGAAATACATGTTCAGGATAGTATATAAGCGTAAGGGAAGGTGGTATGTGGGCACTACAGGAGGTGGGGATAGGATTGAAGAGAAAAAGAAATCAGATTACCACTAGATAGATAGATATATTTCTTTTTTTTTTCAGAGTATTTTTTTTTATGTTGCAAACAGTGATCCAAATACAGATTCTATTCATTTATATTTTATATTGAATGTAAAATAAAAATGGTGCTTTTCTTTATGTTCTACTAATTTCTATTATATGTGATCCAGTTATTATCTTTGATGTATTTCACTCATTTACTATAGTTACACAGTGTGTGTATTTTAGCTCATTGGATTAATGAGCATACTGAAGCATTTATAATCTGGGTATTTCCATCATCTAAGCGACATAGACATACTGGACCATATTCACAGATCCGCACCTAACTCTCCCGTCCTGCCTCTATCCCGCCCCCCGTTTTTAGATATTTTATAGGGCTACCTTATCTTTCTGCAGTGTCCGCACAGACATTGCAAATAAAAAGCAAATAAGGCAAAACAGCGTAGAATTCAGAATTTGAGTGAAAGGTTTAATGTATAAAATACTACATATAATGGCACATGAAATAATATATTGGTGGACTCAATAAGAAATATTGCTGGAACAAGAAACATGGAAAACATAGAAATACATGTTCAGGATAGTATATAAGCGTAAGGGAAGGTGGTATGTGGGCACTACAGGAGGTGGGGATAGGATTGAAGAGAAAAAGAAATCAGATTACCACTAGATAGATAGATATATTTCTTTTTTTTTTCAGAGTATTTTTTTTTATGTTGCAAACAGTGATCCAAATACAGATTCTATTCATTTATATTTTATATTGAATGTAAAATAAAAATGGTGCTTTTCTTTATGTTCTACTAATTTCTATTATATGTGATCCAGTTATTATCTTTGATGTATTTCACTCATTTACTATAGTTACACAGTGTGTGTATTTTAGCTCATTGGATTAATGAGCATACTGAAGCATTTATAATCTGGGTATTTCCATCATCTAAGCGACATAGACATACTGGACCATATTCACAGATCCGCACCTAACTCTCCCGTCCTGCCTCTATCCCGCCCCCCGTTTTTAGATATTTTATAGGGCTACCTTATCTTTCTGCAGTGTCCGCACAGACATTGCTTTTCCACGCCTTCCCGGGATAATCTAAATCCCTCCTTCTACCTAATCCCTCCACGAGGAGTCGCCTCTTTCTACTTAAAATACTCCATGCGGTCTTTAAAGACACACGGAGGCAATCTACGTACCAAACTGGTACGTAGATTGCGTAAAAGAGCTACTACGCATGCATAGTAGGGCCTTTACTAAGGATACGCACCTAAGAAGATTATGGGCCACTGTGTCTCACAATTCATTTTTATACAAGTATTTTCTAATGGTTTGAATTAGTATATATGTATTTATTTTTCATTTGACACAAAAAAACTTTACAAACATAGACAAAGGACTCATGGAAATGTTTTCTTTTCTCCCTTATGGTGTTAGAGAATCAGAACTAGTTCCCTTGGTTAATGCTATGAAACGTTGTGCTTTTCACTCTTCTGTAGGAGGCTTAAAAGCGTAAATTAGCTGGTGGCAAATAACCATAACCTGTTCCTGGGTAAATGCTTTTCTCTATCATGGCATGGGAACATTAGCATAAACCATGTTAAGTAAAGACGTTACGTACTTGTTTATGTAAATTTGTCATTTATTTGCACACAGAAGTTGACCTAGGTCAGTTGTGTTGACTTGTGTAGCCTGGACCACAGTGTATGCTTTTCCACTGGAGCAAAGTGTTCCCAAGTTTTGCTTGTATGTCTTTTGTCTGCTTTATTTTCACTTGATAAATGCACCTTACAGAAAGTACCCCATTAGTTGCCACATCATGCCATACTTATTGGCAATACTTCTCACAAAGAAACAGCACCTAGACTGACCTAAAGAATGGCCTCTTTGTTAGAAACGTCTCACTTTTTACTGACAATATTTATAATGTCCCCCTATCCCATAGTGAAGCAACAATAAGAAATGTGTGGGGTGTTTTAGCTGATATATTATTTCCTCTCTGTCCCTCTCACAGGGGGCAAGTGCGGCTTGTGCAGGGAGGGGGCCCTGAAAGCTTGCACCTGGTACAGTCTCTATCTGATTCTGATGATGACAATGACAGTGCTTGGGAAGGCTGCTTGGGGGACCGTTACAATCCCCCTGGTAAGTAACATCCCACAAACTGCATTTACAGCTATAAACTGAGCAGTCTTTATAGAACTATCCATTAAGTAGTCTTCATAAGAAACGTGCTGGGTTTCTTCATAGGTCTTTACTGAAGGCACTGTGTCTAGCCCACAGATGACTAGCTTGTCTAAGTTGTAATACAGTTAGAAAAATAGAGAATTCTCCTTTTGCAAAATCTGTGAAGTGGTAAGTGAGCCAGATCCAGACTTCCGTATTTCTTGTGACCGGATCCCCTATCAAGACATTTGTTTAAATCTGCAAGCGCTTGGCTGTCCAGGCATCAGTGTGTATGAATTATAACCACTCCCACTTATACAAATGGACTCTCGACAGACATGACCAACCCCATATTTGATAGCAGTTATCTTGACAAAGTTATGGTTTACCAGGGGTGCTAATAAAGATATAATATATAATATAACAGTCATATATCATACTTCTGACTGGGTATTATTTTCCCTTAATGTCTAGTAGTTTAAAAAAATGAATGAATAGGTGAATATGTTGGGAGAACCAAAATTAGGAGATAATATGGTAATGACTGGTTATGGTTGCTATGTGGACAGTCACAAATTTGACGGGATATTGAAGGGATATTACAACACCATAATGTCGGTTGTATCATTGCTGAAAGTTTTAAATACAGTAAAAGTTATGTTACCAGGGGTACCATGTTGATCGCTATGTAAAAAAAAATCAATTCCCACTTCTTTTCCTGTGCCTCTTACCACTGCTCTCCGCTGTCTGTCCTCTCCTTCTCTGTCCTTCCATCTGGTCTTCCTCCACACCTCTGTGCTCTCTCTTCTTCTCTTATTCTCTGTCCTCCTCTCCGGTGAACATGACTGGAGCTTTCTGCTGCAGTACCTGCATTGGAGGTAAGTAATTAGTTAATTAGTACTTAGGATTAGTAATTAGGGAAATGATAATAATTAGGGATAAGGGACCGGATTCAGACTACCTGTCGTATAGCATATACATCTGTAGTTTTCTGGTTTTTACTACTGAGCATGCGTAGTAAATGTTTTACGTAATCTATCTTTTTCTTACGTAGATTGCGTATCTGCTGTCTTAAAGACTGCATATATGTAATCTACGTAAGGAAAAGATACGTAGATTACGTAAAAAAAAATGTACTACGCATGCACAGTAGTAAAAACCGATAAACCACGGATGTATTTGTTCTACGTCCAGTAGTCTGGATCCGGTCCAAGGTTAGCAATATTGTAATGCTGAACATAGTATGTGTTGGCATTACAATATTCGATCTGATGTGTCAGATAGGGAAAATCCGATCAGCTACCTATGGTAATGGTTTAGTGTCGGCTTTCCGACTCATATGACTCTTTTTGGTGACAATGGCCTGGGTCCAGACGCCTGCATTTTGTATATGTGGTAGTCTGAAATTACACAAGGAAGAGGGGAGTGCACACCCCTGTCACTCCCCTCTTTTGGTAGTAGTTCTGGACTCTTGTCACGTCTGCACAAGGATCCGATCCATGCATAAGTTCTGTTCCCTGGCCCTTCATTTGCATGCCTGTGAGGCGGGGATTCGCCATGCGTAAGTGAAGGGCCAGCACCTTTATCAGAACTTCTAGCATACGGAACTGAGTTCTGTACGTTAGAAGGTACGCTTGCGTAACATCTGGCATGCGCCAATGTTACTTGTCAGGAGACTTACGCATATGGGACCGGATTCACATCTAAGAAGCAGACGCTTCTTGGATGTGTATCTTTAGTACGCATGCGTAGTAGGTCCTTTACAGAATCCATGTGCCAGTTTGGTAGGTAGATTACCTCTGTGCAGTCTTTAAAGATCACACGTAGTATTTTAGGTATAAAGAAGTGGCGTAATGCCGCCTCGGGGAGGGATTAGGTAGAAGTGGGAGGAGGGAGGGGTTTAGATTAGCCGGGGAGGGACGTGGGGAGAGGCAATTTCTGTGCGGACATTGTACGGATTGTTACGGTAGCCCTATGGAAGTGCCATAAGGTACCTAAAAAGGGGGTGGGATAGGGACAGAACGGGTGAGTTAGGTGTGGGTCTGTCCGCACCTAACTCACACCGGATCTGTGAATCCGGTCCATGATTTGCATAAGTCGCCTGAGTTTATTGGTTCTGGATCTGGCCCAATGAGCTAGTTTAACCTGTAAACAAGAAAACAAATAATCTGGATTCCATGTAAAATTAACAGTAACCCAGAACAAAATGTATACCATAATAAATGTTAATCAGGTGAAAGTCTTTTTAGCTCTGGGTGCAATTTCTTTACATTTTTCTGTAGGATTATTATTTAGTTCTGTTTATTGAGCTAATATTTATGTTTTGTTTCTATCTTGATTAGTAGATCCAACTCCTGACACCGCTGTACTGGATCAAAGTCAGATCAAAACCCAGATTCTGCTAGCTACAGGAAGAATAGGAACATGCAAAAAAAAGAATATCACGCGTCAGCTACTGGAGGTACAATATATATTGTAGTAACACAATTAAGTCACACTAATGCATGTCTTGTATTGTCAAATATGTCACTTTTATTGCACATATATGGGCCTGATTCTGAGTTGTACATATTTTAAGGTTAATAGCAGGCAATCATACAAGCGTTTTCTTAGTTGTGCCTCTTTTTAGAACACCTCCCTAGGTTCTGTAGTGTGTAGATTTATTGGACAGGATCCAGACTTCTGTTGGCAGTGTGTTCAGGATTTTGAATGCAGCGCCAGTACCGGATCACCATACTTGATCTAGCCTTCCATATGAGCAAGGGGGAGACACTCCCCATGCTTACATGGATTTCTTTCCTAGGTATCCTATCCTGCCCTTAACATTTGCAATCTATACTCACTTAATATGGGGATGGGTCAAAAAAATTATGAAAATGATGTTCCTAAAAAGTAAAGCTGAGTAAAAAGCTTTCATATGTTTTAAGTTAATTTCACTGATGTCAAACCATTCATGTTTATTAAAGTGTATCAAAGCAACATGTGGCTTTGAGAATATATTCCTCTGTTACATTCAAATATAAAAATGCGCGCATTAGGATGGAAGCCATTGCTGCATGATGATATTTACATTAATTACATTTTGGAGACAATCAGCAAAGAAACAAGTCAGATAAAAAAAGTCTACAGAAACTTCTGTAGTATTTCATGAAAATGAAATTTATCTTCTTGGCATCTGTGCCATTGCATGCCAATAACTGGAGGAGGGTGTACCATCTTTTTGACTCTTGCTTTCTTTGGCTTTGTTGGATTCAGAGAGAACGAGGAGGGTGTGGTTTCTCCCATGGAGAACGCTGTCATGTGACCTCTCAGTAAGTATTGTTTGTTAACTTTTATATAGCACATCTACTATTTATAATGAAATGTAACTTCTTAGTATGGGGCAGAATGGAGTTACTAATATACTAATTGCTTTTTTTATAGCTTTCTGCCAAACCATGTGTCTGTCACAGATTCATATGCACAGAAGGCTTTCTGTGGGGTTTACTCATCAGATGGGTCAACCTTTATGTCTGCCTGTCAGGGTATAGTATTGTTTTTCTTTCCTTTTAGTGAGCTATGTCCCAAGCTTGTTGTCTATTCTTTCTTGTCAGTATTTTAATATGGTAATATTGGACTGCATTTCAAAATGTACCTATAACACACTGATAGTGGCCCAAGCAACCAGGTGCGATTCTCCATAAGTGCATTTGTATAGATATTTGTGTGTGTGTGTATATA
>WWET01001202.1:136998-150162 GCA_011038615.1 Limnodynastes dumerilii
TCTCGGTCGCCCCGCCCGACACTCCCCCTGTGCGGGTGTATGGCCCCTTCCTTATGCCGGCTGAAGGCTACCCTAGCTTCACCCGGCGTAAGGAAGGGGCCATACGCTCACACAGGTGCGTATGGCCTCTTAGCACGCCCCCCCATCCTCATTTACTTACCTACCCCCGCCCACCAGCAGTAACGTGAGCGTAGGGATGCTGGAGGACGTCCCCTCCAGCGTCCCTACGGCGCTACTATGGACGCCCGATCTACATCTGCCCGGCGCATGCGCATTAAGGCTACGGCCGCCGTAGCTCTGGATCAGGCCCCTTGTGTGTGTAAATCGGGTGTAGGACAGAGATATGTATCAGGTCCTTATACAAGATGGATATTTCAATAAATAATGAAAATAGACTGTGGCAACTTCATGTTATATAGAAGGCGCACTAATGAATTACTATTGATTTGAGGGGTAAAGATGAAAATAGCACTCCTTATCATCAGCTTGCACCCTTGCATCTGAAACAGATGTCTCCTTACAGTCCAATATATATACTTGCGTCACCTTTGCACAGACACATGCATTCTGCAGTTTACCTATGTTTGCCTGCCTTGGCTTAGTTATAATAGTTTCCAGTCTACAAAAAACTATAATAATAATAATATATCAAATTTGAAATACAGTTAAGGTATATTATTATTGTAACTTAATTGTAGACTTTTGATTAACAGTAGAGCTGTAGATGTGTTGTAGGTGTAATATTTTTGTATAATTACAAACATACTAGTAAGTATATTTATCCTAGTCCTAGGAAAGATATATTCAGAACTATAGCTGTAGTCCTGTACAGTATATTGGTGCTTCCACTAGATTGTTAGTATAACAGCTCATAGCTTGTACATCTAATCTCTCTTGAAGTCTGAGCTAATTCTAGCATGATGTAGTCTGCAAATATAAGTGCATCTGTGTCACCTTGTGTGGGCAATTCTGGGATTGAGACTGGCAACAGTACAGTACATGCCTGCAAATATATATAAACCTCTGTCTTCTATTATATTCAGACTCCACTTCCTTTATCCCAGAGCTATGTCATCTGTAATTACGGTAATAACACATTTCATTCATAAGTGGTGACATCAGTCTTACTTTCATCATTATAATTTGCTCATTTTAATGTTTTATGTATATTATATAGGATGACATATGTATAAATAATTTTTCTGCAAATAATGGGGTAAATCCAGACCCACGGGCTAGTTACATTAAAACGCTCGTATGTACTTTGGGTGTTTTACGCTGCCCAAACCCTACCTTAACTTTTCATAGCGTATACTGATGTACGTAATGGATTTACGTACGTGACAGCCTAACCCAGCCCATACCGTCCAATTTACATGTCTCCCTCCACCTACAAAGTGTAATTCCAGGTGTCGTATTGATGCCCCCACCCCTGTGTTCGTAATTACGCTGATGGTACGTACATTCAGAGTTATGTGGCGTAACACCTGCCACGTGCATGCGCAGTAAATACAAATAGTCGATTTGACGTCATTGGCTAGCGTACTTAGCTCGGGATCTGGCCCAATGTTCTTCTACTGCTTTTTCCCACAAATAGTGTTCACCTTCATAGTCGAAAAGGTGTCACAATAAAGGCTTACAATCAGTTTATAATACTTCAAGATGTTTACCATTAAATCGGTAACCATAAGCAATGTTTTTATTTTTTGTATAATACCATTATTGTTGTTCCCTTTATTACAGCCAGTGGACGTGATTCAGAGACTGAAAATAAGAGAGGAAAGTTACACCTGGGCAAAACCATGTTTATTTCAGGGGGAGTCAAATTTTTATCTGTTGCAAACAGTATTAGATTTGAGAGATGGTGTTTCTCAGGTCAAGTCTAAATAACAGTGTGATAGTAAAGCTGGTCAGTGTCTGTGTGCAGTAAGCAATTCAAAGATATATCCCTGCATGCAAAGAATACAATTACCTTGACTCCCCCTGAAAATTGCCCAGATGTAACCCTCTCATTTTCAATCTCTGAATCAGGTCCAGTAACATCCAATTACTGACAACAACCTTATGGTTGGGTTTGGCATCTTTACAGTCAGAGCCCTCATGACATTAGCTGTGAAACAAATAAAGGTTTATATTGTCAATTATACACAATATGGTTGTTGCATAGGTTAATGCAAAGAGGTGCATGAAATTGGGGGTAATCTGCTTTAACAAAAACAAAGAAGAGAAAATGCCCCAGCAGGGTGGGCGCAGCCGGGACTACTGTCCTGGACCCTGAAGCTGATGGGGCCCGCAAAAACTTACCTTAGCTATACAGCAGCAACTATTAGTTACCGCCGATACTTGCGACTAGCTGTACACTAGCGGGCCAGTGGGCAGGAAATACTTCCCTGCACATCGGGCCGCTGGTATAGTGGTTCCGCGGCACCCCGCCTCCTATGTGATGTCAAGGATGACGCTGTATAGGGGCTTGGCGATGAGGATGTGCCCAAAATATCTTGCGGCAGCAGCCCTGTGCCCCAGCAACACTGCCATTATCCAATAACAAACAATACCATTCTATCATTAACATTAAACATTTGTTACACACATTTGCAAATATATGATAAGCCACCAACCACCTGGTCATATATCATGTGTTTTTAAATTGAGAGCGAACTCACTTAGGATTCACCCTTAAAGCCTCCAAAATAGCTGCTGTGGACTAAGACCCCCTCTCAACTGCTGATCCCAGACATGTTTACAAACAAGAATACACCAAATGGTGGTTTCTTAGATGAATTTATAGGTTAATAAAAACATGCTCATGAAGGCAGAGGTAATCGAAGGGTAGTCTTAAGTTTTAAACATTTTTTCCTTTATATTGTGCATTCTGGAAATAAATGTTAGAAATTGATTATAAGAGCATGTCTTCACTTTCATGACAAATCATCTGCACTTTAAAATAACTATAAACTGGAAACATATTCATTTGTCATCAATGAAGTTATGGCTTAGGTAAGAGAAGGTTATTAACCCTGCCAACTGAATATTATTCAATGAGTGAATAGCAGACACTCAATGCAGCTCTCAAAGGTAGGGGGCTGGATCCAGACTTAAGAAGGAGCTTGTAATTAAGGGCCGGATTCACACTTAAGAATCTTCTTAAAATAAGAACTTAAAGTCACTCCTGGGCAAAACCATGTTGTTTTCGGGGGGGATTCAAGTTAATTGTATTCTTTGCATGCAGGGATATATCTTTGAATTGTTTACTGCACACAGATACTGACCAGCTTTACTATCACACTGTTATTTAGACTTGGGATAGGAAACATCACCTCTCAACACTAGTACTGTTTGCAACAGATGAAATATGACTCCCCTGCAATCAACATAGTTTAGCCCAGGAGTGACTTTTTTTCTATTTATGCAAATCGTGTCATTAAGCCCCACCCTCTGCATCATACTTACCCAGTTTTAGCTTAAATAGGCATTGGAACGGGGCTTGATGGCGCAAATTGCGTCATCAAGTCGCTCCCTGGCCCTAGCAACACTAGTATACTAGGGGGGAAGGACGGCTATACTAATATACAGGGAGGCAGGACTTGAAGCCATGGTTTTCATGAAATGACGGGCCTCAAGTCCCTTGCGGGAGATTTGCCGGCTCTTACCGGGAGAACTGCTCGAATTTCGGGAGTCTCCCTGACATTCCGGGAGAGTCGGCAACCCTGAGTTAATTGTATTCTTTGCATGCAGGGAAATATCTTTGAATTCCTTACTGCACACAGATACTGACCAGCTTTACTATCACACTGATATTTAGACTTGGGATAGGAAACATCACCTCTCAACTCTAATACTGTTTGCAACAGATGAAATATGACTCCCCTGCAATCAATATGGCTTAGCCCAGGAGTAACTTTCCTTTCTTAACTTCAAGCTCCTCCTTAAGTCTGGATCCAGCCCAGAGTTATCATTATAATAATCATTTAACATTGCTATTAATAATTTTAAAAAGCCGTTCTAAGGAGGAATCAAGATCTGCTATGTGCCTCCAGAAAGTCTACCACTTATTTTACGTTTGCTGTTGCCCATGCTGAAAAGATCCATTGATGATGTGACATCAGTTCATTATTTTATAGCTCAGGAGTTTTTACTAGGGGAGTTATATTAGTGTTTAAAGTTCATGGTTTCTATATATATATGTCAAAGTTTAACAAAAATGACAATTTGTAGACTTCAATGGCCACACAATCCTAATCTTTATAGTCAACTTGACATAATCAAAATGACTGACTTATGGTTTCAGACACTTGCTTATAATTACATAGGAGTTTTAAAAATCAGACCTGTATTTCCTGACATCCAAACTTGCAAACCTGTGTTATATATTAGTCATTCACAAAAGAAACCCATGCGATCTCTGCCACGTGAAAGCTAATTTATATACGTTCAACACTGTCAGTATATTTTCCTATTTTACTAAAACACTTCAAATAGTTTTCACTAATATAATCAAGAATACTTAGAAAATGCATTTATACTTGTTGTATGGTTTTGCTCTCTACAAACCTGCATGTTTTAACTTTTAGCCTACCTGTAGCATGCATTATCCCTTCCTCTCCCTTACAGCACGCACTCTGATTCCCTCCCCTTCACAGGAAGTTCGTGCATTGCTCCTGCGGTTGGACATTTCTTCTTCTCTGTGGATTTGTTTTGCTGGTGTCTTTGGTACCCACTGGTCGTCCATTACTCTGTCTAAAGCACCTGACAAGACTGGGAGTAAGTACAGCTATGTGCCAGGGTATTCCCTATCTATTCAAGCTTTTGGAGGATCTAACTGGTTCCTGTCACCAGCCCATGCCCCCTGGCACACTGCTTCTACATCGACTGGACAATAGACATAGCTGTCAAGCAGAAGGTCATCAGTGGCAGGGTTATCATATTTCTCCCCAAACCTTTACCCTCACCTTATGTAGCTTGTCTTTGGCTGAAGAGTTGGCTGTCTTTGTGCGCTACCTGCGAAGGGGCTATCCAGCTGACACTGCTCTGCATTTAGTCTTTTTGCTGAATGCCAGTCTTCTGGGACTGTATAATATGCTTTTGCTGTGTACAGCGCTTTACACACCTAGCTATACTCAGAGTGTGATTGGTTCAGCTGTCGGAACCTTGTGCTGGCACCTTACCTATCGCGGCTGGTACCGTACATATTATTCTCCTGGACCACCTGGTTATGGAATGTTTCCTAGAGTGACACCAACTAGAAACAAGCTGGCATGAAAAAGAACTTACATTGTTCCTGGAATGTTCCCCACTTCTGATCAATGGCCATCTGGGATTTGCCTATGCAAATAAATGACAATATCTACTGTTTTCAAATAGTGGCTAACCTCATTATCAGCAATATGCTATCCATATTCAGAATGAATGCAACTCTCTGCTCCATTCCCTCATATCATAGTTTCTCATCATCTTTAATATTTCAATAAATAAATGAATGCCAACAACAGTGTGATTTTAATATATGGTTAGCCACATCTCATCAGTCAAAGTAATTGAAATTTTTTTTGATTATGTGTAAAACTTATGGTTGTTATTGTATAATTTTATGATATTTTGTGTAAATAAGTCATACTTGCAACTCTCTGAGAATCTCCAAGAGACTCAAATGTTGTGCAGCACTCATAGATTCCTAAGAGAGTGACTACCCTGACATTAAGCCCTATTCCCCGTGGCTTATACTGTGATCTACAGCATCGGAAAGTGTGTGTGTGTGTGGGGTGGGGGGGCTATTGACATGATTCAATACAGATTGTGGCTTTACTTCATGCTGCACAGTAATGGGTGACTTCTTTGATCGATTAGGACTGGACTGGACTGGACGTAATCAATAGTGCCACACCTCTCCTCCATGATTTCCCAAAGGGGACAAGTTCAATTTTGGCAAGTATGTTATAGCTAGCCTTAGGTATGGGGAGCAGGTTTGGTATAAATAAGGACTAAAACAAATGATAACATAAATTCTCTTTAAAACCTGTCCTTAGAATTGTCTAATTGCTTTTCTGTAATTCAAAATAATTGCATAAATATATTTCATTTCAACTTCGCCACCTTCCAGTCAAAAGGCATTACGATGTTGTATTGAAAAATATGCCAATACGAACCTTCTACTCCATGTAGATATAATAAATGCGGGGGGGTCTTTACAAAAATTGTACATATAGCTCATCATCACATGATAATAGAGTATGACTTGCAAGATCTCTTGACCCCACCAGTTCACCAATTGCTGTAAAACTTCTGTTTGGAGTGACTAAATCCCCAGATGGCAAGTTTGTACATTTAGATATCAATACAATCACCTTGAAGTACCTTACATAGATTTCTGTAAATGGGAGTCTGACTATAACAAGGTAGGACCGGATCCAGAGTTAGGTACGTTAGGCCATTTATACACGCAAGGTGCGTAAGTGGCCTGATTTGACTAGAGATACCAGTGTACCTAGCATTGTACGAAGCCATTTCCGAAGGGCTGTAATTCCCCGCAGGAAGCATGCTAATTGTACAGTGTGGGAGGGGTATTCCACACTCGTGCGGATCATCTGCCTTTAGTTAAGGTAGGCTTATGGCAGCGAGAGAGGGGAGTGACAAGGGGAGTTCACTCCCCTCTCTCTGTCGGACAGACAGACTCCCACACGTACGGAAAGCATGTGGGAGTCTGGATCCGGTCCATACTCTGCTAATCCTTTTTTAAGGAGATGAGAGCCTAGCTATACCTACTACTGATTGAGAACCCTTCATCTAAACCATGGGGTACAACTCGGTAAGGCGTTTCTAGATATATAATCACAATAAACTGACCGTTGTCCCATTACACTTTTTGTCAGAAGCGTAAAAACGTCCATTTGTACTTACTGCGCATACGCAGGGCACATGTTACACTCAGAAATTCTGAGCGTATGGGCCTTGAGAGTATCAGCCTTGTAACAATGATCAATACGCACCGAGGGCGGGGTGAGGCATTTAAATTGTACAGTATGGGCGTGCTAAGCGTCGTAACTAAGCAATGAGCTTACGGACGCCCGCGGTTATGATCAGAAAAGGTAGAGTAGGGTTTGCTGGGTGTAAGAAGGCAAAACTAAGTACGACCATTTTATTTAACCATTTTATTAGTTACATTTCAAGCACAAAGGGAGTATTATATTACTAAAGTCATTTAAACAGCATTGTAAAGATTACAAATGCATATGCAGTTGGACGTTACTAACAGGACCTCATCAATTGATAAGGGTGCTGTCTAGAGTGACTCAGTGCTGCCTAAACACAAGTGACAGCAGTTTAATTCCCTAAAAATGGCTGCCAGGCTTAAACTGTTCTTCACTGACAGTTTGTTCATAAAGACCAACTTCAGCCTGGCAGTCACTCTTCACTTCAGCCTGGCAGTCACTCTTCACTTCAGCTAAGCTGCAAATCTCTGCAGCCAGCAATGGTCCAAATGACCCAACGTGAGAGGGACTTACCCTTGCAATTGAGTCACTGAATGAATGCTGGAACCATTAATTAGGACCTCATTATCAACCTGCAGCAACTACCCTCCTGACTGGAACGTCTTATAACATACAGATTGCACTACTTTTATTTCACATATATTGCTCCAATAATGTATTATGGTTAAGGAGAAATTTTGAATTAAACATTTTGATAAAAAAAGGTAAATATACCTCTGAAAGTGTTTTGCTGGAATTATAATTTGAAGTGTTATATCATTCATGTGGTAGAAGCTCCTATCAATAATATACTATTTGGTTATATGTGTAATCAATGTGGTGTATGAGCCTATTCTTTTTGTCTTTTGCAGATATTTGAGGTTGTGCTGCTATGTACCCCCCTCCCCCCAATAAGTGTCTTCCTTTGACTGTTCTAATTTTATTCTTTACTTTTATAAACGGTGACCTTTGTATTATATCTATCAGTGCCTCACTTTTCAGATTGTAAGTAGGAAATAAATGTATTCATTTCTTGAATGCGTTGAGTGTATTTCAACATTTATATTTTCCTTTAAACAGCTTTTGAATTCAATTGTAACTCTTAAATGTTATTTTTCTGTTTTTATAATAGTTCTGAAAACAAGTGTCCATTGTGCTTAAATGTTGATTTAAAAATGTTTAAAATGTTTGTAAATGTCTAAAATACATTAAATCACCTGACATCTTAATACTGTGAACTAAATAGAAAGTAACATGTTCCACAATGTATTAGTCCTTTCTTACTGAAGATAAATTTGGATGACATTACATTTCAAATTAAGAGTTTTCTAGTGTGACTGTTAAAACAGTACAATAGGATACTTTGAGTTCAGATCACTGGAGCGGTTTCTCCGTTAAGCATTCTGCGCATGAGCATATTTCTTTGCTACAGTGACCACAAAGCATTTCTCACTCTTCAGAGTAAGTAAAATGACACTTCTGACAGCTAAGGTACCAGGGTGCAATTCCAAATTTGCCTAACCTGTACATTATAGTTGTGCCAAAACTATCTGTGCTTCATATCAAGACTTTTTGTATCCAGGAGTCAGAAAAGTAGACCCCGGCTATTAGAAGCCTGTTAGTGTGAATAAAGTGGTTGGTGGAACAGTGGCAGAGACTTGTGGATATCACGGTCCAGTGAATGCAGCTTACCATGCATCTGTTAATAGCATATTTGCTCACTTAACAAACAGATCTGAGGATCCAGTCTAGTGTATGGAACCTAAACTGGGTACACACTGGAGGGTTTTCTGATGATTATCATGCCAATCAAACAGCACTGCATCATGCAGTGATTTTTGAAACAGGAACATTTTTGCTATCAGCAATGTCTTGATGTCTGGAGAAAAACAGTGTGTACTGACACCAGATCTTCACTGCAATGATTCCCATTCATATTTCTGCATAGGGCCACATGTAGGTGTGCATTCCATTGCAGCAAAGGTTTATGGAAACAGATTCTAGAAGATCCACAGCGGCCAGAATCATTAGTACTGTTTTGCAAATATGTCGCATCGTGAGTAAAAACTTAAGTGTGTACACAGCTTAACTCTGTTATAAGTTCATTCTATCAGAAATGTATTTAATTGTTTATTAATATTGTTTATATAGTAACATTATATTAAGTATTGTTATTACATGGCTGGGTAGTAATAAACAGGCCCTGCTCACAAGCTTACATTCTATAGGACAGTGGGTTTGATACATAAGAGCAAGTGCTAAATATTACACAACGGACCAGCCTGCTTGTGAGGTGAAAGTGCTCAGTGCTCTGTATGATCCAGTCACACAGCAGTGTTAGGATTAAAACTGAGGAGAATTTGTCCTCTAAACTACTTCATATCGTTCACTAATACTTGCTTATGTAGTCAGCTAACTCTACTTCCTCCATACTCTACACCCTCCTTCTCCTTTTTTTAATGTCACCACCTCATTTTTTTTTCCTCTCACACAATCATTGCTCCTCCCCAGTCTGTAAAGTCCCTTTGCCTGTACTTTCACTTTCTCTTAAAAGCTCAGACGTTTATATTACAAAAGAAGGCAGCAGAAAAATAAAGAACGTTTTTCCCCCGTGACACACAAATGGCAGACTTACATATTTCACCGGCAGCTGTAGACAAGGTGAGAAGCACAGGTGTATGTTTATTTGTTTGTATTTATAGAAATGTTTGCATGGATGGCTTCCTGCTCTTTCTACGTGTTGTTTAATTATCTATAGTTAGAGATCAATGGAAGAATCTTGCTTTTCGTGCCACTAATGATTACACTAGTATGTAATATATAATGATACATAATTGAATCCATTTTTGGAATGGTTGGAACACAACTATTATTTTGTTTTTTAAACACAGGATGCTTTCTTTTTAAATCTAGCTTTCGATGAGGCCCAAAGTATCACTGAGTCATATACTAATATAAACGTAGATATACAGAGAAACATGTACATTGATCCTGTAGAAGTGATTTCTTAGCTGACTTTTCTTGCTCTCTTGTCTCGCCCCCCTCCCCTCTCTCTCTCTTTCACGCTCTCTCTCTTTCTTTTCCAGTTGAAACCAAAAACCTCACAAAACAGAAATAAGGAACACGATATCAAATACAACTGGCATAAGATCTTAAAAGCATAAAACATGAGGATTAAATGACATAATAAACAAGGATTAAATATTACTTATCTCTCATGTGTGTTTTGCACATATTCTGCTATAGATGCAGATCTGTGTACTAGGCCTACAGGAATGGTTATAGTCATAAAGAGAATGTATTAAAGAAAAACAGTTTATATCATTAAAGCAAAAATATTATAAAAATATTATTTATATATTCTAATATAATTTGACAATAAGAGATAAAAAAAAATTCCAGCATATGATGAGGGATAAATAAAAATGTGCTACATCACTGGTCTCTGCACTAATGACCAACATACCCATAGTTTGCTTTCTCTCTGTTTATTCTACAGTTGAGCCTTTTGTGGCTACTGATAGCACATAATGCGTGGCACATGTGCTTCATTGTATTGTTCCTAATGTGTGTTTTTCTTCTTTATTAGCATACTTCAGAATAAATTATATAAATATGTGATGAAGTGAAAATGGGAAGTCTTAGATTAATTGTGAATTACAGTATGGAAATGAAGCTTTTAAGTATGTTAATGCCTTATGCAAAACAAATTAACCCTTTGCATTTGTGACAAAATTTGTTGTAAAGCAAATTTACTTACGTGTAAATAAAGCAGCTTATATGGGGAGGAGGGACTAAAGCCAGACATCCAATGCTGTATCACTGTTGTATCCACAATCCCATGGAAGTTCACTATGGCAGTAGGTGGCAGACTCAGGACTGTGATGATGTTTCATTGCTAAAAGCTTTCTTATAAAAAGAAAACAAATATTACAGATACAGAGTGTAGTCTATAGTTTATTTTAAGGCAAATAACTTTTTTAGACAAAACTGAACCAAAATAAATTAGGAATAGTTATAGTCATAAAGAGAATGTATTAAAGAAAAACAGTTTATATCATTAAAGCAAAAATATTATAAAAATATTATTTATATATTCTAATATAATTTGACAATAAGAGATAAAAAAAATTCCAGCATATGATGGGGATAAATAAAAATGTGCTACATCACCGGTCTCTGCACTAATGACCAACATACCCATACTTTGCTTTCTCTCTGTTTATTCTACAGTTGAGCCTTTTGTGGCTACTGATAGCACAAAATGCGTGGCACATGTGCTTCATTGTATTGTTCCTAATGTGTTTTTCTTCTTTATTAGCATACTTCAGAATAAATTATATAAATAAGTGATAGAGTGAAAATGGGAAGTCTTAGATTAACTGTGAATTACAGTATGAAAATTAAGCTTTTAAGTATGTTAATGCCTTATGCAAAACAAATTAACCCTTTGCATTTGTGACAAAATTTGTTGTAAAGCAAATTTACTTACATGTAAATAAAGCAGCTTATATGGGGAGGAGGGACTAAAGCCAGACATCCAATGCTGTATCACTGTTGTATCCACAATCCCATGGAAGTTCACTATGGCAGTAGGTGGCAGACTCAGGACTGTGATGATGTTTTCATTGCTAAAAGCTTTCTTATAAAAAGAAAACAAATATTACAGAGACAGAGTGTAGTCTATAGTTTATTTTAAGGCAAATAACTTTTTTAGACAAAACTGGACCAAAATAAATTTAAACTTAAACACATAGGGCTGGATCCAGACCTAAGAAGTAGCTTGAAATTAAGAGAGGAAGGTTACACCTGTGCAAAACAATGTTGATTTCAGGGGGAGTCAAGTTATTTGTATTCTTTGCATGTAGGGCTATATCTTTGAGCTGCTTACTGCACACAGATACTGACCAGCTTCACTATCACACTGTTATTTAGACTTGGGCTGGGAAACATCACCTCTCAACTCTAATACTGTTTGCAACAGATGAAATATGACTCCCCTGCAATCAACATGGTTTAGCCCAGGAGTAACTTTCCTCTCTTAGGACCGGATTAAGATCCCCGCATGTTTTCCATGCGTGCGTGGGTCTGTACGTCCAGGAGAGACACCCCCTGTCACTCCCCTCTCTCGTGCGGGCTTTACAGCAGCTTAAGCTGCCATAAGTCTGCATTAAATGTGTTGTGTGGATGAGCGGTCCATGCGACCACTGATCCGCAGCAGTGTGGAAGCCCCCTCCCACACTGTACACTTAGCATGCTTCCCTCCGCCCAAAGTTCCATCCGAATGTTATCGTAACCCTAGCGTAACATCTGGAGGGCACATACGCCCTCCAGTGAAGTCAGGTCGCTTACGCACCTTGCGTGCGTAAGTGACCTAACGTTATCAGGTCTGAATCCGGAACTTAATTTCATGCTCCTTCTTAAGTCTGGATCCAGCCCATACACACACACACACATACACACACACACATACAACTGGCCTCGGGCTAGCAGTAATCATGGTGAGTGGTCCCCACGCAGCTGCTATCTGTAGGTTAAGACTAGTGCAGATAGGCTGTTAGCAAAGGTTTACTCAAACAAACTACATTATGCAAAAAAAGTGACACCTGCAATATGAATTCCTTTATTGTTTGTCAAAGAAAATGCAACTAACTCTTAATTCAAGACCCCTTCACAGATCCAAGTATCACTTAGAGCCAAGAGAGATCACATCTGTAGTGTTTGACCAAACCTAAAAATGGGGATCCATATATTAGGCCTGATGTCTGTAGGTATGATCTGTCCCATTTTGTTATCCACGTATGTGCTTAAATAAATTCAGATCAGGGTGTTTTGGTATCTGGCCAAAAAAATAGCTATTTAAAAGGCCTATCTGGGTTTACATGATATGCCAGGCTAGTATTACAAGCCAATCATAAACTTCTTTATAACCAATAAGCAAATGAACACTTCCTCTCGTTACAGGTGGATGGATTCCGGAGTCAACTCTGTAAGGAGGTAAGTTAATTTTATGATATCATTTAATTTGCAGATCTATTTTTTCTTTTGTGCTGTCAGTCACCATTATTACTGCTCTTCCCTAATATTATTCCTTGAATTCCTCACCAGGCTGATAATCTAATCTCAGTGGGATTTCCACAGAAGATTGCTGCACTTGATAAACTCATCAGTGTAAGTTGAATTCATTGGAGTGATTTAA
>WWET01001202.1:157270-185118 GCA_011038615.1 Limnodynastes dumerilii
AGGTCCAAGTAGGAACCTAAACCAGTGCTCATACACAAAATAGCAAATATGTAACAAAAAAAGAAAAACAACAGTTACTGTAATCAATGTAAGAATTTATTTCAGAATGTGTATAATCAAATAATATGGACCAGGAGTGATTTATACAGCAGCTTTAAGTGGTACTTAAAAAAAATACTCTGTCAATCCAGCAGAGAAGACAAAGGAAAGTTCTTACATATTATATGCTAATGAATGTGCCCTGACAGCTGTTTCAGCGCTAACCACAGCGTCCTCAGGGGAGTCCAGGAAGAAGTGCAGGCTGCAGTGAATGGCTTCCAAATGAAGAAATAGTACTGTTGCCCAATCAACTGGCTGGAAGCGCACAGCTATTAGCTGCTGAGTCGCCACAAGTACGCATCATTGTAATGGACAGCTGAAGCCCAACGCTGTCAGTTGCTAGGCAACAAAGTAAACATAGTCCCAATGCAGCTGCCGCAGTGGGAAAGCAAGCCAGGTGTGTCAGTGCAGGGTGCTGAAACTGTGGCAGGTTACTCCAGATGCAAGAAAAACGATGCACGGCGGCATCATGATGGCAACAAACGAACCACACTACCAATTGTGACTACTGAGTGTGCCACCGAGGGGAGGAGAAATGGTGTCAGGACAAAAACGAGAAACTTGACTTGGCCAATAGCCTTTGATGCTTGGTCCACCATACGGGCTTGGACTTTGACCCACATTACATGTACTTTACTTCTACTGATGAATATGGACTTTCCATGTTATCTAAATGCTTATTGTGTTGCCCCTGGTGGGGGCTGGATTGACAGTATTTTTTTTTTTTTTTTAAGTACCACTTAAGGCTGTTATACAAATCACTCCTGGTCCATATTATAGGATTATTCCTATGGATGTTGAATTGAGGTTTGTGGGACATTCTTACTGCAGTTTGCTGACGGACTTTATTATCACCGTTATTTTTTTAAACATTTTTTTTTATGTTTTGCCAATTCTATTTTTTAACTCCGTTGTTACTCTTTTTTGTTACATATTTGCTATTTAGAATATGAGCGCTGGCTACTTGGACCTGATTGACTCTATATCATTATATTATGGCTGCGTACTCCCCTTACTGACATTAAATTTCTGTGTCCCTCATATACACACAAATACACAAATAGAAAAATGGCACTCAAACTATATATCCAACAGCTTGCTGTGGTGCTCATAGGAGGGATGCATGAAATATGTAGAGGAAGAAGTGGCATTCACAGGCAGCAAATCAAATAATAAAGTGACCCAGTAAATTCTCGGTCTGGGGTCTGCACGCGGCTCCCAGGGAGGGACTTGTTTCCTGTTGCATTGCAACAACTGGGTGTATTAGGGGTGAGACGGGTTGAAAACCCAGGTTAGAACCTTTCACATTGCCACTGGACACGAGAAAAAACATTCTTGAGGCCAAATGTGTTTTCCATTTTCCATTGCTACAGCAGACTGCACCGACAAGGCATTGTGGGTTGGATTCTGTTTCACACCATCCATATTATTTACAGTGGTGTTAAGTTTGTAATAAAAGAGAATGCAAATAAATCCTTGCTGTATTTTCCAATTAAACCCCTGTTGTCTCTAACCTTTCTCAGGGGGATTACCGTGCTCTAGTTCACCAGCTGGATGAATCCCAATACTCTGAGCTGCGGATCATAGCTTTGGAAATAAGGAACTACTATGTGAGTGTGGAAGGGGCAGTGCCGTTTGTCTGTTATTATGTATATAGGTGTTGGCCTGATGGAGAACACCTAATTCTTGTAGTACATGAAAGTGACAACTGATAAAACCAAACTAGTGTCCTAATCTGCCTTTATTATGTCAATAATATAATGGTAATTCATATTTCAAAAGGGATTATATAGTACATCAACTAGTAACCATGGGAAGGCATTTAAAAGTTCATAGATAAACGTAACTACCCTTTTGTTTATAGAACACCTGTCATCTTCATATTATCTACTGTATGATATAGGCAACGCTCTTGGAGATCATATGAGCCAAGATTACTGAAATTATTACCAACCCAGGGGGTGGATTACACTGCAGGACAGCCCTCGCCAGGGGTGGATTACACTGCAGGACAGCCCTCGCCAGGGGTGGATTACACTGCAGGACAACCCTCGCCAGGGGTGGATTACACTGCAGGACAGCCCTCGCCAGGGGTGGATTACTCTGCAGGACAGCCCTCACCAGGGGTGGATTACATCGCAGGACAGCCCTCGCCAGTAGTCGTTTAAAATGATAAAACAAGACAAGTGCATATGCCAGTGTGTTTCATCATTTTAATGCAGTTTTGGAAGAACACTATATAAATACATTTTCATTGTTGGTTTCACACCCAAACATTTGTATGTGACAAATTAGAGTAACTGTATAAGGATACAGTATATAAGGATATAGAAGGATATAGCATTTTAAAAGGCTACTACTTAACAAATCTAGGAATAAGACAAGTATGTACATCAATAACAGCACATTAGCCCAATGGGCCTGATTCAGAGTTAAGTGTTAAATCCGTATGTTAAATCCAGAGGCTAACATACAGATTTTGGTATCCAATATCCCACAAGCAGGATCCAGGCCTAGGACCCTACCTTAATGCTGAATTGTACGGAATGGCTTAGCCATGCCTTTACTTCCCAATTTAAATGCCAATGCCTGCTCACTATGTGTATCTTGTGGGCCAGCCCCATGTGGAGGCTGAACTCTGCACAGAACACAGCATCAGGAGGTTACGTTACATAAATATTGGGACTGCGCATGCGCATTATAGCGGATGTATGTCAGATGGTTTTCTTATCTCTAAATCTGGCCCTATATGGCTTAGAAGCCATTTTATTCCCTTCAATTACTAATGGGTGTGGTATTGCTTTTATGACAGTTTGAATCTCTAGCATTTCACTTTGTGCTTCCTTCATGTCACATAAAATAATTTTCAGTAAATTTACAAATTTTATATTACCAAATTCAGTCAGTCAGTTTGGTGCTTGTTACACACAAAGCAGATTTGAGAGACTTAGGTGATGACAATATGATTTAATTCAGCTTATTATAACAATGTGATATCAGATCACTCTATCCATGCATATATTGTGAGTCTATGTTCATTAAAAATATTGCAGTTATTGTTGTAACCTCTAAGTAGTATTCTTCTGTATTAGACATTCAGAATTTAGTAGAGTTTTAAATAAGGCATACAGGAAAACATGGAACGTCTCATTATCTACACCTAACACATGCAATGTAAAGTCAAATCACATACATTTTTCGCAAACAGTAATATTCTAGAAAAGGTACAGTGGCCACATGTGGTGATTAATCATTTGATTATCTACGTTTTGATGCCATTAGTAAATCTGGTTAACTGCTTATGTTTGAAGTCATCTCTTGCTAGTATTACTGTGAATTTTCAGGATTTAGGACCAAAGTGAACATAGATGAATGTGTTTTTACTATTATGCTGTGCAGGTTCTGAATATTCACAGTAGCCACTTTATTAGTTACACCTGATGTGTTTGTGACCAGAAGCTCGATATACTAAACTGTGGAAAAATGGGAACGTTGCTCAGAGCAACCAATCAGATTCTAGCTGACATTCTCTAGTATGTAATAGAAAAGTGAAAGCTAGAATCTTACTGGTTGCTATGGGCAACTTCTCCACTTTCCCGCAGTTTAGTAAATCTATCCCTAGAACAAGCTGCTGTAAACTTTCCATAGAGACTCTAGTGCAGGTGTACCTAGAAACATCATGCAAGCAGTTGATGCATATTCGTTAGATGCTAAATTTATCATGAAAATTTCATCTGGTTACTGAAGTAGACTGAGCTTACTCTCAGCTTTGTGAAAGCAGTTTTAAATGTGTTTTTTCTGGCATGGTATGTTATCGATCTAAAAGAAGCCATTAGAAAATCCACAGACAACCATTTCTGTGTATCTGAGATGAACTGGACTAGCATCAACTATTTTAAAGTGTTTTGTCTGAACAACTACATACCTTTTGCCATGTCTGCATTACTTAATGCAATGCCGTGCTGCCATATTATTCAGTAATTAGAAACCGGTATATGTAATAAAGTGATCAATGATTATTGCATATGTGTGAGCTATATGGACTTATCACCAACATACTAAAACTTCTGTCATTGTTGCCTTCATTTCTTAGGCCACTTTATGTGATGTCGTTATCAAGAATTACAGCAAGATTAAAAGACCTCGCGGAGAGACCAAGCGACTCATTTACTAATTCACGGTTACCCTATAATGTTTTCACTGGCAATATATTTATGCCGTTCTTCATGTGATTGCTTTCTACAGGGTGTATAACTGCATTTTCTCTACTGAAATGTTTGCTAGCAAGCTCCAGAGGCACTTGAAGTAAAATCAATAAACATGTTGTTCTTGAACTTAAGGAATTTTTACATGAGCTAGCTGGAAGGACACTCTAAAGTTTAAATGGGTTAGAACATTTGTTTATGCAACATAAATACTAGTTTGGCTATATATGGGGATCGATAAGAAGGAAAGTCCTTTCCTGCACACTGGCCTGCCAATGTGCAGTTCCGAGCAGCAAGCATCCACACTATGATACTTGCTATTGCAGAGTCAAGGGTAAGTATCAGCAGGCCTCATCAGCTCCAGGACACTAGACCTGCCCGCGATAGCAGCCCTGCAAATGCTACACATATATAGGCTGCATACGCATAAATATATACATGTAACTATGAGACACATTAAGAAAGATCTCTGGTGTCAACCTCCTACACACTTACACTTAACCTAGATTTCATGTACTCCCATTAGTAGCTGCTGCTAGCCGTGCTATTTCAACATTCAAAGCTTCATTGGTCCAATCAGATCTGATATCTTCAAGGTGATTGTCAAAATCAATCAGTTGTTGATATGCTTTCGCTTGAATTAGTTGTCTTGTAATTCGCTGAGTCTCTTCCCAGTGACCCCACATCACCCTGAGTAATAAAGCAATTCCAGTGAGGACAGTATAAAAAAAAGTTATCCTGTATATTACACAGTTGAAAGAATGATTTTATTTAAAGAAATCTTTATTTATTACCCTATTTGCCATTTTATTATTTATTATTGCCCAGACTAAACTTTTAAGGTGGGCTATATTTATTTAATGAAACCAAGTATAAATTTTATTTATACAGTTTCTAAAAAATTTCTAATTCATTTGTTTTTTATTTAATTGCTAACATAGCCCAAATATACATTATAAATATACATTCCTAACCTAAATCCCTAAACCTACCCTACAAACCTTTTATCATCATTCATACTCATGAGCACAGAGTAGGATATAATGACCATATGCAAATATATAAAGGAAACATTCCAATAGCTCCAGTAGAAGTATTTTAAATTTAGAAACAGAAATATATATTTTAATTTATACTTTTGCATAGGAAGTACCTTCCTAATGTCAGTAGCAATGGGCCAGAACCAGCTTTACTATCGCAGCATGAATGTGTGGTGGGGTACCATACGTTCCACTGCTGGTAAATTCCATACATTGAGTGGAAAGGCCACTCCCCCACCACCTTACCTCGATCGCACATAAGTTTTAACATGGACGAGATAATCATACAAAAGGGCTAAACAGCCCTGCATGTACAATTTAAATATTAAGGTAATAAAGTATAAAGTACACAAGGTAATCCGGCCCGTCCCATGTACAGAACTGCATGATGTAAGAAATCAACTTCCGTACATCCCGCGTTCAGCAGAACGAAAATATTATTATATTATGTAGATAGTTTTTTATGTAGAAAAACATTTATTTTACTAGGAATTATTATTCTCCTTATATAAAACATGCTCTTACAAGGATTTGTCTTTGGGAACCCACTGCTTGCTGCTGTTCTGATGTAAAACTGTGAGAGGAGGTACCCCAGGACTGGGAGACAGGCGTTCATTATTCATCTGAATACAAAGACAAAGACAAGCTGAAGAAACATAAACACAATCTTACATGACAAGACAAATACTCTGTTATCTCACCAGTATAAGAACTGCATCTTCCTGATATTCAGCTACAAGGGATGCTGATCGCAGAGCTGCAGAATTGAGGCTGAAATGAAAACAGATACAAATGGATATATAAATGGGAACCACAGAGATCACCCTTCATATACTATATAACATTTTCACATAAAGCAATATATTTAAATATTTCACTAGCGACTTAAATTCCCAGATCAGCAGGTCGATGAATGTGTACACACTGACACTATTTCCGGCAGATCTGTGATTTTCTTTATTATTTACATTTCTACACTGTTCTTCTGGCACTGTTCCATGTTAATCAGTAAAATTTGGCAGTTTGAAACATCAAACCAAACTATAATATACTATTACTAATTACGAATATATAACCAGATATACTTTGAAACGATATAACATGATCATGGGAATGTACATACTAACAATATCAATTTAAACACTTGTTTATGTTTTGATCGGCAAGCTAAATAAAAAGATGTTGTGAGTACCCCACTGAAAACTACCCGATTGTGAGGACTGGCAAGCACTAAGCCTGCAAATGAATGTTTATTATGAAAACATGAAGGAATACCACATTTTGCTATTTTGCTGTGCCACTGAGAAGCCACATTTGCAATTTCAAAATCTGTAATTTGACAAACACTTTCCTTGGGGATGATTCACTAGGACTTTCAAGTATAGTTATTTTTCTCTACTTGTATAAGAAAGGAAGAATCAAAAAAAAGGAATATACTTTTTCCATAAGCTTTGTGTAAGGTTTTGCTGAAAATATAGCACAGTTTTACTAATATATAATGCTATACTTGTAATAGCACCTTGACATTGTAACTTGTCATTACTGTTATAGAACCTTAATACAAGTGATTTACCATAAACAGGCTTATTTTGCACATTTAGCTTGCTTAAGTATAGCAGTAAGTTTTACATATTGGAGCTGATCCAGAGCTACATTTACACTTTTTTTTTTAGGTCCAAGTGTAGACCTGAGCAATACCATGTTGAACTGAAAGTGAAGGTTAATTTAAACTGTGAAAGCAGAATTAGAATTGACAGGTGAAGATACCTAGAATCAACTTATAGTTTATAGATTAAACAAAAAGGCCATCTCTAATGATACTTTTAAACTCCAAAGTTTTATGGGCAAAAGTTTTTGGAAGCCTGTTTTAACTGAATGAAAAAACTTTATCTAGCGGCTATCAGCCGCAACAACAGATATACGTTACACAGTGTCAGTGCAGCAGATTCCTAAAGTCACCAGAATATCGTTACTACCTCCACGTGGGGATTATCATCCGGTCCGCAGTAAGCACACTATCACCGGGGACACCGTCGGCTGCACTAGAATTGCGATCCAGTGTGGTAAGATCAACCTTTTACTATCCATAACAATAGTCTACTATTGAAAATAATATTATAAAAGTTTATAAAAGTTTTGGAGAGTAACATTTGGTGTGTAGCTGGACGATAGCACATATATATGATCATTAACTGCTTGATAGCACGGATATCAATCAGTCAAGTGCTGACAATTGGGTAATGCAACTATGAGGACTATATTGGACAGTTTTGGGAGAAATTCATGATTGGGAAAATTATACACCACTTCTCTCTGTCTCTATTCAATCTAATTAAGGTGGAAAAATCCTGTCGTTATTGCTATCAGATCACCTGGATTATTAATTGTACACTGCAATATCAATGACCGGATTTACATTTAGGAACGCAAGGTGCTTAAGTCACCTGACTTAACTGGAGGGCGCATGCTATAGTAACCCTAGCATATCAACAGTCGGAGGGAACTTTGTTCTGTCTGAGCCAATTTCCGAGGAAATGGGCTGTGCTTTCCTTCCGCCCGCTAAAGCAGGCGAGGGGAAGCATGTTGAGGGGGCTCCCACACTGCAGAGGATCAGTGGTCGTACGGACCACTGATCCGCACTCTACATTTAAGGCAGGCTTATGGCAGCGTAAAGTGCCATAAAGCCCACATGCAAGAGAGGAGTGACAGGGGGTGTGCACTCCCCTCTCGCTCGCATAATTACAGACCCCCGCACAAACGGAAAACGTGCTGGGGTCTGAATCCGGGCCAATATTGTTGCGGTCATCTGACACATTTTATCTGTTGTATTGATATTCATCTGTTTATGTTTATTGTTTACATATACATTTTGGAGTGTGATATTTATCATATTAAAGATTGCACTTTTAGCTTGTTAGCTCTTCTATTATAAAACTATATAGATTTTATTAGCACTCTTCTTTTTAAGTGTATGGTTCTATACACAGTAGGATTGGTCATCCTTAAGAGCAGCTGTTTAATTCTATGTCAATCTTTTCACAGTGAGGTTAAAGTTTAGACTTTAGACATGTATGCAAAAGAAACTAAATTAATTAGCACCCCTTACTTAAAAAAATGGTTTAACCAAGCTGTACACTTGCACCTGTTTTACTCTTATTCCCACAATCTAGATTAGCCCCATTGTTTTATTATTTAAAACCATTGTCTCTTTAGGTTGTGCTGATAAGACAAGGCTTTGCGGTTAGGTTGTGCTATGATTTATGAGAGCTTTTCACCTGGTATCTCTAAGGCCAGAATTTACTTGGTAAAAACCAGCAATAACCAGTCCTTTAAGAGCACTCCATGAGTCTATCTGTGGAAAGAGAAAGAGGAGATAAATAAACAAGAAGAAATCCACAGGAGCAATTACATACAAACCTTTACATAGAGACAGTAAAATGCAATAAAGAAAAAATAGTAATATTGGCAAAGAGCTATGTGCAACAAAATTAAAAGAAAACTGGTACCTGTGAAAGAGCCACTTCTAGACTGAGTGCAAGTGGAAGGTGGAGGTGACAGATAGGGACACAATCACATAAAGTAAGGCAGTCAGGTGTTCTGCGTCCCAGAAGAGCCCCACTTACAGCACAGTGGGGATAGCGTGCTGCATGTAAAACCATCTTTGCATATGCACGTGTGCTAAGCTCAATTTCACACATTTTCCTGAAAAACATGTTTTAAAAAAATAAGTCAACAAGAGAACTAGATTATTGTTACACGTATGCATCTAACAACACACGTTTTACTGCACATGGGCAACCTGTGGGCACTCCAGGTGCTGTGAAACTACAAGTCCTGTTATGCGTTGAAGATATCAGCTTTGTTTATGCTGCTAGAGCATGCTGAGAGTTGTAGTTTTCCTGCAGTGCTAAGGCTTATCTATGCCTTCCTAGGACTGCATAAAAGTAAACTCTCTCATTGGCTGTCTCAAAATGAACTTGGAGAAATAGGTTTAATAATATACAAAAGGACAGAACTTCTGTATTTTGTATTATTATGTAACAAGCAGGAAGATGAACATGACAGCAGATAACCGCATCCGTGTTTGTCTTTCAACTCTCCTAGGTAAAACTGGTAGATTCACAAAATATTAATATCAGGACATCTCTAGCTGCAACATTAATCCCCCCCCCTAGTAATATCAAATGACAATCTACAAAGATTACATGACTGAGTTTACAGCCAGCTGTCACGGCATTCTATTCTGTCAGGAATTAGCTGTGAAACAAGACTGAAGGCAACATTGGGCTACTTAGAAAGTCTGCACTGTAATGCCAAACATGGCAGTTCCAGGCTCATTCCTATAGGGAAATCCTCCAGTGGGAATTTATGTCGCTAGGAAAGAGATATGGGAGAGCCCCCGATTCTGAGGTGGCCATAAATCAAAAGTAAAATAATCATAAAAGCATCACCTTTTCTACACTACCAGTAATTTGGCAAAGGGGCATTCTGCTTCATTATTAAATGCTTTGTAATGGAAGGCAATTCACTGGCCAATCTGATACTAAGATCTGAAAGCTCAGTTATTTATATCCTTACACCTATCCACAACCAGTAATTTATATGCCATATATTTAATAACGCAAAGTACAACCAATACAGGCTCTTGTCCAGGGACATGTGGGGTGGGGGGCGCTCTGTCAGAAACGCCATCTAAACAGTGCAAGTGCTCACTGACTCACCTGTCCCACGCTCCAGGCGCTGTATATCTGAGAGCATCACCGCCGCACAGTGAGGAACTGGTCTGGAGATGCTCGTGTTGAACAAAGCACAAGCGTTTCCTGTTTTACAGTTGCAACGGGTGCCTGGAGGAGTCACCCACACTTGGAACTGCAGGTGTGTCCTGTCCTCTGGGATTCTTCTGCGCCTGCTCCTCATGTTCCTCCGCCGTCTCGCCATTAGATGTATTGATACTGCCGCCATTACATTCTGAGTCAGACACACAGGCCGGTTGATATAGTGTGAAAGACTGGGGCTGAGCAGCTATTGTGCAAACTAACCATGAGTAGAGAGAGAGAGAGAGAGAGACTTACAATACAGTATGCGGCTTACTGTCATTATCCTGCGACTTTCATTTTTTTTTTTTGTTTTAAACCTATTTATACTCTCATTCAGAGGGAGACAAAGGAGGGATGAGTAGAGAGAGAGACTTACAATACAGTATGCTGCTTACTGTCATTATACTGCGACTTTCATTTATTTTTTTTGTTTTAAACCTATTTATACTCCCATTCAGAGGGAGACAAAGGAGGGAGCATTGCTGTGGTTTCTATCACGGAGTCATCAGTTACAGTCACTAGGCAACAAACACCATCATTTTTAAAATTATATTTTAAGATCTGAGAACTTAATGGTTAGGGAGCACTAATCTATTGATTGCTTCCAAATGTTTATTTAAACGGTTTAATCGCTATCTATCACAAATTACAGTGGTTGAAGTAGAAATTTAGACGTGGCGGTATGGGCATTTAGAAGTGGCAGAATGAAAATATAGATAAATAATAGAAGTGAATGGAAATTTATAGCTTTTCAGTTAAATCAATGGGAGAAGTGATAATATGGCATACCCCCTCACTTTGAGCCCTGACAAAATATATAAAGACATCTGAAGAATACCTCTTCAAATATGATTCCAGTGCCTAGCAAGAGATTGTGGGCTCTATTTACTATTTTGAGGGCAGAGAGCGCTCATTAAGGAATCCAGGTTAGCTGCTCCTTGCAGCGAGCCTGGACACATCGACTGACAAAGTTACGAATCCTTACCCCTCCAGTGAGGTCCCACAATGGTCTGTGGGACGTTTGCCGGAGACATGCGTCTACTCTCGTAGCCGAAGTCCCGGCGCATGCGCAGTGGATAACTTTTGGGACTTGAAAATATTCAAGTCCCAAAAGTTAAATAGACTGCGGTTGCGCTGGGACATAGCTATGGGGACAGAAAGTCGGAGTGCAGAACAGGTGAGTAACCCTTTCTTTTACTTTTTTCATTTAATGTTTATAATTGTTTATTTATTTATTTTAATGATGAAAACAGTAAAAAATAAATTATTTTCATTTTTTAATTAATATACACACATTTTTTGTATTCCTGTGGTCTCCCTATACATATCCCCCCCTCTCCTCCCCTAATAACAGCTATTATGGAGTGGAAAGGTGCGGTAAATGGGGACACCGCAGGAATCAAAGATGCATTTAAAACTTATGGGGCCCTAAGCAAGATGCCGGTTTGGGGCCCCCCCAAGGGATCCTGCATGTCAGAAATGACTTCTCTCGTCTGATAAGGCTGCAAGGGTGCGTAACTTAACGTAAGATCCTGGGGCTTGCCAGGCTCTAGGCGTGTGCCTAGGTTGCCTTGTGGATATTCCGGCCCTGGCAGGAGATGGCATTATATAGCGTATCGACGCAAATTGTATACATACAGCGATCAGCCGGCCCGCATTCATTAGAGCTGGCCGGCGATCAGGGGAGCAATACTAATGATCACCATGGTTTAAATCATTGAATTGTAAATGGCGATGCCTTTGTTTTCAGGAGATAATGATCTTTAGCATTATTGTTTTGTAAATGAAGCCCTGTGTATTGTAGCGGTGTTCTCAAAAATGTTTCTAATAGCCCTAGTACATGGGTATCGCTAACAGTAACAACTCCCCTTTAAAGCAAACTATATAAAAAGGATGCGCTATGGATACGTCCCATACATGTGCAATTCAGTGTTATAAATTGAGTTTAATAAAACCTTATGGGAACATATCCATTTATCCCTTTTTTTTTTTTTTTAAATATATGAAAAGACTGCAAAATATTATTAAAATTAAAGCTGATACATTGTGAAGGAGAAGTGGATTAGTATAAATGGACATCTGTATCCCTATATCTATTCCAGCAAAAGGCTTGCTCTATTGAAAAGTTGTGCTAATATCAATTATTCAGAATTTTATTGTCATGGCTATTGATTATATAGACAATTTATTGTTTAAGAATGAGTGTATTTAAATTATTAATGGTTGAGGAGCACTAATCTATTGATTGCCTCCAAAATATTTTTATTTAAACCGTTACATCATTATTTATCACAAAATATATAAAATGACTGTAAAATATTATTAAAATAAAAGCGGCAACATTGTGTGGAGTAGTATAGATGGACCTCTGTCTTTCTATATGTATTCCCTCAAAAGGCTTGCTCTATTGAAATGTTGTGCTTATATCAAATATTCAGAATTTTATTGTCATGGCTATTTATTCAATATATAGCCAAATTATTATAGCAACAAAGATGTCAATCAAAGATCATAAATATGTTCAACCTCTAGCCTTCAGATTATATTGCTATATTAAGGCAGGGTTAGCCCTATGTTGTAGATGACAGTTTTATTTTTATTAACTTCTCAACTCATTACATATTTTTTATTTAAACAAAATACTTTGCAGTCTTTTTTTATATTTTAAAATTAATATAGATTTAATAATTTAAATTTAAATATTTTGGAGAAATTCAAGAGTATTTGTGTGCTCTAGTGATTACTTTTTCTTCCATTTTTTTGTGGTGTAAATACTTAATCACAAATGCACCTTTTGTACCAAAATTTTTATTACAGGAACATAATTGTTTTAAGATTTAACTAATCTATTTCCAACACTAGGGGCCAGATTTACTAAGCTGCGGGAATAAAAAAGTGGAGATGTTGCAATTAGCAACCAATCGGATTCTAGCTGACATTTTCTAGTTCGTCATAGGAAAGTGAGAGCTAGAATCTGATTGGTTGCTATGAGCAAAATCTCCACTTTTCCTTTCCCGCAGCTTAGTAAATCTAGCCCTAGGTCTTGTACTCCACCCAGCTGGTGCTGGATGTTATTTTGTATAAGTGGATTTAATTTATTTCTAACTGATTTGTCTAGTCTTTTTTTTAACTACATCATTGTTTGGGCATGTTAAAATAAACTGCAGTGCAAAACAATAAAAATCAAAATTAAATGCTTGCAAATTATAAAAGATGTTTACTATAGAAATAATAAAGACATATTAATAAATCATTGCACGTTAAAACAGTTATTAAATGACACATTACAGAGGACCAGAACAAAATAAATTTATTAAAACAGATATTGCAATGAATGGTATTTTTTCCTAATGTCTGTAAAATAATCTGTAGAAAATATTGCCTATGTTTATCAAAAGCAGGCCCTACTTGTAACAGTATACAATTTAAGCGAGTGGGGGAACAGACAGGAAAGTAATGTGGGGAATTTAATTACTGCAAGGGAATTCTACTGTGAGGCATATTTATGGATTGAAACTCTACCTTGAGCCATAGAATTATATCTTATAAAAGTGTACAGTCTGTTCTATAGCTAGTATAGACAGAACAGCTATCAGAGCTACTGGTAAGTGACCCCACAACTGAATTTTGTCTGCTTAGGGATGTCCTTTTGGTTTAAGTAGATTGTTGGAGGATTGAGTGGTATAGGTCATGCCTTTTTGTATTGAGAATCTCTTGTACTTGTTAGCTTCAAGCAGTGTGAGGATTCCCTGGGAACTCTAGATGGGTATGTTCTGTGGGGAATAGAGAGAAAGAAATAAAGATATGGTACAATATGTCCAGGTAAGAATATACATTGCGATGTTCAGTATCTTAGTCACAGGACATGTGTATACTAGAGGTAGCAGATGATATTCTTTGCGGCTCATCAAAGGTCTTACGGAATGGGTCCAGAAAGGCAGAGTAGTCATTGACTAGTGGATCTTTACTTTCCCATAGAGGAGAGGCCCAGGCTAGGGCTTGATCCAATAATAAAGAAATTATATATGCAACCTTTGAACGGCAAGTAGGGAAATTGCCTGGAGATAGTTCAAATTGAATAGAACATTGGTTCAAGAATCCCTGGCAGGTCTTGGTGCCACCTGTGAACTTTGCTGGAGCCGGGTGATGCAATCTAGGAGCTGAAGGTGCAACTGCAGGAGCAACCGGAGGTACCAGCCAAATATGTGGAGTGGTAACAGTGGCTGCAATGGAATCTATGCAGCCTGACAATTGCTGCAGAAATTGCACAATCCGACCTTGCTTCTCACCTTGTTTTTACACAGCATCACTAAGTTGCTTCAGTTGAAAAGTAGAAGGTCTCACAAAAGGATCTGACATAATGTCTCACGATGTGGGTCAGAGCAAACTGTCACTCATCGAACTCAGTGCCGGTCCGGAGTCTAACCCCAAGCCAGGTATTTACCAGAGCCCCTGATGGTGGGGATGGGCTTGGCTGCAGACAAGGGGCAGGTCGCGGCCCTCTGGACATACGCACACACAGTGAGGTGAGATTCAAGGAGAGCAGGAGTAGTAGTTACAGGTAGTGGAGACACTGCTACTGAGGCTGGATACGATGACAGGACTGGAGCTTTTCTGGAACCAGAGATACAGGAACACTGGAGTAGGACTTTGAGAGAACTAGGAACCGGATGGTGTAACACAACCAGGAACCAGGGAGCCAGAGCACATGAGCAAACTCAAGGAAACAAAACAGCAGACTAAGATTAGCTGTTGCTCTGACAGGGCTATGGAGTTAGTGCGGGATTTAAATAGATAGGTGATTATGTTGACATCCAGCGGCCCGATACACAGGACCGCTGCTTCTATTCAGCTCCTTTTCCATTAAGAAGAGACCACAGTATTAGACAGTGTAGGTTGAGCTACAGACCCGGAATGGTAACTTAGTTCTTAGGCATTCTTAGGGGAACCAACGTAACGCCTAGCCGGATCTTCCCCCACTCCTCTAGGCTTTGGCCAGACTGCAGTCTTTTGTTGTGGCATTGGTTAACTTGATGTTCCTTCTCATCATAGTAAAAGCAAAGACCCAGTGTGTGCCTCCTCAGCTTCTCCTGTCGGGAAATACGATATGTCCCCAGTTGCATTGGCTCAACATCATCCAGGTTACTGGGCAGCAGTGATAAATCCGTGGTGGGAGCAATCCATAATCTCTCTTGCTTACGTTCTGAGAGTCGGCGGTCAAACTTCAAAGAGATTCAGAGAGATCAAATCTTGGGACTGGGAAACTGGGCCAGGGAATCTTTAATGGCTTCAGGCAGACCCATACGGTATCATTCCATCCACTATCAGTAGCTTACCTTAAGAACTCCGCACTGTATTCCACTGTGCTACGACGCCTCTGCTTTAGAGACCACAAGCTGGCCTCAGTGGATGCCATCCTATCTGGATCATCGTAAAGGAGACCCAAGGCTCGGAAGAAGGCCTCCACCGATTGGAGAGCGGGATGTTCCTCAGGAAGACCAAGCGCTCAGGACTGGGAATCTCCCTGCAACAGGGAGATGACAAGGCCAACATTCTGAAGTTCTGTGCCGGAGAAGCTGGCAGAAATACAGCTTGCAACTCTCCTTGAAGTTTTGGAATAACTTGCGGTCACCTGAAAATCTGTCTGGGAGGTTCATTTTAACATCGGTGGATGGGGTGGCTGGCACAGGGGAACTATGAGGATGACCCAGATGTTCTTCTTGAGTGTTAACCTTTGCAGTCAGTTCTTGACAGACTTGAGTGAGAGTCTGGACCTGAGTGGCCAGTGACTTGACCATCTCAGTAAGCGTTTCAATACCGACACGTGGATGGCCGGTTATAATGTTACGGAGACGTCAAACTAGGGCCTGGTCTTCGCTAGAGTCCCTAATGGTGGGAATAGTCTGAGCTGCAGGACAACTAGCAGGTCACGGTCCCCAGAGGCAACGCCCGGGAGAGGAAAATGAAGAACCAGGTAGAAATGAGAGGAGAAGACAAGCTGGAGGAGAAAGCGGGAGTAGACGGAGTCAGAAGGGACTAACCCGTGATGAACTACAAACAACACTGAATGCAACCGAGACGGAAGTGGACAAGGACAGATTAGACTGACAGGGGCTAGCACGCGCTCACTCAACCAAGCGGGGACCCCCCCGAAGGGGAAAACACTAACAGACACTCAGGAGAAGGCAGGGTTAAAGGGCAAGGAGCGGACACCAGGAGGAAGAGGCAAGAGAGGCAGGAACACAAGGGTAACGGTGAGGAACAAGGCAGGAACAGACAGGGCACTCAGAAATCAGAAACACTAGACAAGGCACTAGGAGCAAGGAAGCAGGTCACATAGCTGGGATACAGACACTATAACTGACAGGAGCAACATGCCCCTGCCAGTGATATATTGGGAGGCTGTCCAATCAAAGGCAGCCCTGGGCACAGCCTCCCTAGCACTATTGGTTGTGAATAAACTTTGCGCCAGGCGGCACACAGAGGAAGTGAGCCCCGTGGGTGGAAGATTTAGGGCTCAGGTAAACAGACGATGCATCCTGGTTGCTAGGCTACCAGGACGCCATTCCGTTCACTGCGGGAGTCCCTGCAGCCGGAACTTGCTGCAAGGCGGACCACCCGTAACACCTTTTAGCTTAGGTGTTTCTCTTCACAATTTGGATTGATCCTCCTCCACACAGTATCAGCTTGTAACTATGAAATATGAGAGGGAGAGGGAGAAATATGAGGGAGGGAGGGGTTAGCGGCATTCGCTCCTGTGCAAGCGTATTTTCCCTTGCTTAGGCCGGCTGAAGTTAGGGTAGCCTTCAGCCGGCGTAAGCGAGGGAAAATACGCTCGCACAGGGGGAGAGTGCACGGCGATACGCTGTGCTTTACTAAGCACAGCGCATCAGCATAGGTCTGGATCATGCCCCTTGATACTGTGTTACATTTTGTATCTAACCTATCATTACAAGCGCTGTTAATATATGTTGAGGAGAAGTGGGTCTAATTATGATGAATTAATGGAGCTGAATTTTTAATCTGATAATTTCATCTCATGAAATAGTTTTTTAACCAGTTTGAAATAAAAATTGTACTTTTTTAAAGGATATATTAGTCTGTCTTAATGGGATACACTATTATCTGTTAGCAATTATCCACTTTAAAGTATGGTAATATTAACTTGGGTGTTTCATCTGAGTTGTGTTGTGTAGATGAGGCAGTCCAGCAAGATAATAAGTGCACCTGAGAGACAATGCTGCAGCAGGGAGTGAACCAGGAAGTGCAAAGACAAAATAAACCATGTGACAGGCTGAATGTAAACAAAGCATAAAGTGCAGATAGCCCGGAACTGAACGAAATGTGACAATGGGCCCGATCCAGACCTACGCCGATGCGCTGTGCTTACTAAAGCACAGCGTATCGGGGTCCACTCTCCCCGACGCTCCCCCTGTGCGGGCGTATTTCCCATTGCTTACGCCGGCTGCAGGCTACCCTAACTTCAGCCGGCGTAAGCAATGGGTAATACGCTCGCACACGAGCGTACTACTGCTAAGCCCTCCCTCCCTCATTATATTAACTCCCCCCACATTATATTTCCTTCCCCCGCCCACCTTCACTAACCTTAACGTAGGGACGCTAGGGGGACGCCCCCCCAGCGTCCCTACGCTGTTCCTACGGACGCCCGATCGTGTGTTTGCTGGTCTCTTTAAGGTGCAATCACATGACAGCTTATGTGCTCATTTCTTTGCTGGTTTTCTAGTCTATATAAGTAGTGTTTGTGCATTCCAGAGGCAGAACTACTGGCGGTGCACGGTGCCCACAGCAGCTACGTAGCTACGCCGGGCAACATCTGCCCGGCACATGCGCAGATCGGCTTTTCAGCTGATCTTATGCCCACCGTCCTAGTGATGGCGTGCGTAGGTCTGGATCAGGCCCAATATCCCATTGGAGCCATCCGCTACCAGCTCATCCGTCAGCTGCAAGCAGAGCCACCTGGCTGGTGATATTTTTTCCCAAAACCAAGAAGCTGGGCATAGGTTCATGGTATACAATTTGTAATGAATAGATATACTGATGTGGGTCATAAGATCTAAAGCTGCATGTTAACATTTTGGGGGGCTATAGCGCAGTGGTATAGCACCCAACTGCAGTGCAAGAATTCTCAAGTTTACATCCTGATGGAGCCACCCCTAACAGCTAGAAGCAGAACTATCTGGCTGGTCAATGTTTTTCCCAAAGACAAGAAGCTAGGAATAGGATCAAGTTATACAATCTGTAATGAATAGAAATACGAGTGTGGGTCTTTGGATCTAAACCTGCATTTTAACCATGGGGGGGCGCTATAGAGCAGTAATAAAGCATGAATCTATTCCTAGCTTCTTGGTTTTGGGATAAACATATGACAATCCAGACAGCTCTGATTCTGGCTGATCGATGGGTATGCTAAAACGAAAATGATGCTTACCTTCATTTCTCTGAGCAAGCGCTATTCTCAGTTGTCAGCAGAACAACCCTGACTTCTTTTCAAACTTTGAAATGGCATCATCCTGTGAGATTCCCAATCCCAAGATTTGAAAGCTTTTGGGAGAGGGGAGAGAGACCATGACTACTATGCAAGCAACATAATAGTCAACACCAAAACAGAAAGGATTCATTTATAATATTATGGGACTGGATCCAGACCCCTGCATGCATTCCGTACATGCGAGAGTCTGTCCGACCGACAGAGAGAGGGGAGTGAACGCCTCCTGTCACTCTCCTCTCTCGTGGTGGCTTTATGGCAGCTAAAGCCTGCGGATCAGCGGTCACACTGTACAATACTTTAGCGGGTGGAGGGAATCACAGCCCATTTCTTTGGAAATGGCATCGTACGGAACTAAGTTCCATACGACGCTAGGTACGCTAGTGTAACTAACATAACACTAGCCTAACATCTGGAGGGCGCATGCCCTTGCGTGCATAAGTGGTCTGACGTACCTAACTGGATCCAATCCATGATTATTGCACACCTAATACAAGAATAACAAATACATAACAGTGAACCAATATCACATTCATTGCACATAATAAATGTATCTCCCATTTAAATACTGAATTCCAAAAATTTGAAATAATACCCGGAATACATTTTAAATTCAGTTTATTGTTTTTATTGAATCCAGTGTAAGAGGACATGAGCCCTGGTATAGTAATGAAAGTATTCTGGAGGCATCACATGCAAAGTTTGTAAAGTCAAGGTGTCATGTATAGACATCAATACATTGGACTCTTCTCTTCTCCTTTTGGGTTTGTAACTTTCTCATAATTTTTGTGAATAATGTCAAATATTTCAACCTGAAATAGATATAAATACATTTATTACTTGCAAGAGCCATATAAAGAATAGCACATACTCTATTGTACCGCCTTTATAACACCATTTAGTGTGTGCTGTTTTATTGTGTTACAGAACACCAACACAAAACATTAGGTAATGGAGAGAAGCATTACCAAAATATGTGGTATTATAAGATGGAAGTTGGAAGATGTAACACACACAGACATACCTGTCCATTAAATAAAATAATGTAATGTAATCTTTTCTAAATAATCATCCGTGTAATATTGTATCATTTCAATATTATCTCAAATTTAATACAACAAAGCAACATCAATTCAACAGCAAAGGAGAAAACTATTTATAAGTGACGCTCAATAGAGAATGCCCCCCTTAAAATGCTCATGTACTAAAAGTGGGTGTACAGTATACTCAGAGCTTTGCTTCACTTGGATCTAAGGACCGGAACCAGTTTTAAGAAAAATTGACATTTTTCACGCTCTACATGCGGAAAACGTCTGCATTTCAATACAGTCCACGTGCACACGAAAGATCTCAAAATCCTGCTGTAAGCATTTCCAACAGAGGGGTGAGACGAGCCACTATGCGTACAGTGTGTATGCATGGTGGAAAGGGGAATGTATTTAAATCATACAACAATAGCAACAATGTGTAAATTTTAAGTTAGGTCCTGGGTTTGGAAATTCTGTACACGCGAGGGGAGTGGTGACAACGGAGTACTAGAGCTGACCGTTCATGTCTGTGCTTTGAAGATGATCTCAGTCACAGAAGTTATTGCTATGTAGCATACAAATAGAATTGGTTTATGTATGAATCTTTAATATGTAGAAAAAAAAACAAAAGAACATTTAACCTTTAATTAAAAGCTGTTTTCAGGTCTTAGATATATGGCAGCAGGGCTAGCAGAACACAGCAGCCTTTCTGTGGCTATCAGCTATGGGGACACTGCATGCACTTCACCACAAGAGTTGTGACGCACCAAAGGGACCTCGTGGCTCATGTGTCAACAATGACACAGCAGATTAAAGAAAAGAGCTGAACACAGGCCCTGCATTTTAGCATTCCATTGCAAGTTATTACATTTTGTTTTGAGTAATAGTAGCTATTCTGGGTTCATCACCTTCATTCACACAAAGATATTTTGTTTGTTTGATCCATTTATAAAAGACTGGGAGTTGAAAATAAAACCATATCCCTTTTCTCAGTTAGTAAGAAATTCCTGGCTGTGCATTGATTTTTAATATCACGGTTAAAGCTGAAACTCACATAGATATTTCTCACATCGATGAGAATTAGTCTTAGATCTACAAAGGCACTTTCATCTTTGTCATGAACTAAAGCTCTGTAGTCCATCTGTATGAGGAGAAAAGAAAAAAATATAAAAAAAAACATGAATAGTCATTGGAGAAATGTGAATGAAAGGGCTGGAGAAAAACAAGTTTGAGGGATGGAGAGATGATATGGATACTAGTGTGTACTATTAAGGTTTCTCACCACATGAGTTTCTTTTGAAGCTTTAGCAACTGCATCTCCTCTTTCAGTGAAATATCTAAAAGGACAAAATTGTTATACACTAAAACCATAGAAATGCCTAAAAACAGGCGCATAACTCCTTGTAATGTGGCACAGGTTGACGTAATTGGTGACAAGAGAAATAAGTAAGGTATTAAGACCAAGGTGCTTCTAAAATGCAATTCCAGGTCTTATCATTTAGTACATTGTAAATAGAAAATGTTAAAGCATGGGCAGCATATTTTTTTAGATATATCTAATCCTGATAGATACTAACATGAAATCAACCCATAGGGCCAGATTTACTAAGCTGTGATTTGGAGAAGTGGAGGTGTTGCCCATAGCAACCAATCAGATTTTTGCTGACATTCTCTAACATGTAATAGAAAAGTGAGAGCTAGAATCTGATTGGTTGTCATGGGAAACATCTCCATTTTAACAAAACCCGCAGCTTAGTAAATTTGGCCCGTAGAGTTAAACTGACAATAGTCATTGCACCAGGCTACAGAAGGGAATATTACAAATTTAAAATTAGGGAAGAGCACAGAAATCATTTCTTACTTGAAGATGCTGGTCTGAGATGTCTCCACTTTAGTTTTTAAGGCTGTTACACGCTCTAGTACTTTCTCCTTAAATAGGAAGTGGAAGGACAAAAACACTAGTTGTAAAATGGTACTAAAATAATGTTCATATAATATCATTAATGTTATTTTCTTATAATGATTAACGTTATTGTATGCTAATCAGTACACAATTTATGGATGTCGCCTAGTTACAAACTGGCTGGGAAATCGATTCCAGCAAGGCAGAAGAGGGTGCTGCGAATGATAAGTATAAATTTAACCCCAACCATTACCCTTACCCTAACCCTCCTCTTCCATTACCCTAACTCTCCCTTCCCTGCAGCCTAACCCCTAAGACTACCTTCCCCTCAGCCTGACCCTAAGACACCCTGCCACCGCCTAACCCTAAGACTCCCCTACCCAAAGCCTGATCCTAAGACTGTACTTCCATTACCCTAACCCTAAGACTTCCTTCCCAACAGCCTAACCCTAAGATTCCCTTCCACGTAGCCTGACCCTAAGGCTCCCCTACCCACAGTCTGGCCCTAAGGCTATCCTTCCGTTCCATTCTCCTTTAATCCTGTGGGCAGGTGTGCAAACTGCAAGACATAGGGAGGCTGGGACGTTATATGAGCTCTTAGTAAACTGTGAGCCGAAGCTATCTCTAGAAGGTCAGCCCTTCTACCATCCAGGCTCACTATATTAATTTGTACCGGAATAGAGGTATAGAGAGCTGATCCTTCGGTATTGAAATGACCATCGTTACAGTTGATCTGCTAGAGCCCTGAGGAAGTGGTCAGAACTACTTGCGTCTATATCCTTATGTTACAAAAGCTAACTGCAGAAAGTCCATATTTATAAAAATAATTACTCAAAGATACAGATCAACACGTCCATCTCTGTGCTCTTACAAAGAGATTACAGACCTATACAAATACATATTACCCGGAGAACTTCAAAATATGGTGTATTGGACTTTAAATAAGTCTGTGCTCAATTATTTTTACAAATGATCTCCACTAGGGCTAGCTTTATATTGTTTATACAGCTTCAGGTATTTTTTCGTGATTGTCAATTTTGAAGAACAACTTATATGGGCCCATATTACTCAAATGTTTTTAATTTTATCAATTGTTTTGTATGTGTTTTAATGAATGAATATCTTCTATGGTAAGCGACTGTATCAGCTTTTTAATAGTATTATTAATAATATTATGTATAGTCGGATTTAATCTGTGCTGGTGTTGTTTTTCTTTCCTTCCATTGCCCTAACCCTCCCCTTCCATTACACTAACCCTTCCCTTTCATTGCTCTAACCCTCCCTTCCCGCAGCCTAAACCTAAGACTCCCTGGAGAGTGTTACTCACCTCTCCGGTTGGTGCAGCAGCATTTCTGAAAAATAAATGGGTAAGTATGCCGATTGGTATACTTACCCATTCTTCAAAAAATCTTTCTGAAGATTAGCTACTTTTAAAAGAACCATTTCACGGTAGTGACTCCTACCGACAATTATACAAAAAGTGCAAACTCCTTACAAAATTATACATAGACATTAATATTTATGTACCTGTACTGACACCCCAAAATCATTTCCATCCTCAATTCTGGGAGTTAGATGATAAATCCAAGTGATAATCTAAAATAAAGAGAAATGCTGTTGTATTGCTGTCACTGATACTTACTCACCATGTTAAGGTCATGTATTTCAGTCTTACCAGAGCAAGGCCCTCCCTCAAAGTTCTTATCTCTGGTTGGACAATGTTCTGTAATTTCTGCAACTTCTCATTCTCCTTCAAAAATCCACATTTTGGAACTGTGGAATCCCCAAACACATGTAAATACCACAACATAAATATGAAAAGGAGAAAAATGCTTGCTAGAATTGTTACCTTTCTTTTCTTCTTTGTCTGTTTCCATTTTGGAATCCTGGGAAAAAAATAATAAATGAAAAGTTTATAAAGTCATTGGAGACTTTTGCATTACAATACTGCATAGGTGTGCAGTACAGGCTTCTAGCATGCATCTGGATCCTCGTAACATTTTACATTTAAAGTAAGGCCTAGAATGAGAATCATGTACATGTAAGCAGAGTGTTTTCCTCTTCAATGTACGGAACATAGGATCGCATGGCGATCCACAATCATAAGATCACTACTGCTGCTGAAGAAGTGACCATCATAGGGGAAGTAGACTCCTGGATCTGGTCTGTTGTGTTTCTAAGGCATATTTTGACAGAGGCAGCCCATGGCATAGGCCGTATAGGCGGCCGCCTATGGCCCCGCGGGTCCCGGAGCCCTGCACCTCCTGCTTTTTAAGTTAAAAAAAATAAATTTTTATTTTGGCTTGCAAAGGTGAAGGTTATTCCAATTCACATTCTCCTTCCAGAAGTTCAGCAGTCCAGGAAAAGCATCAAAGAGACCAATGATTTCCTTTGCAACCCCACATCTAGAGTTTTAATTCTCTACTACAACTCTCACCTCTGACTCTGGCGCTGGGGGGTCAGGAATGGGAATGTTCAGCTCTGAATGTAGAGTTGTCAAGTCCTTGACAGTAAAGAGATCACTCTGCAAAGGGAAAATTGGTGAGATAACAATGGTGCAAAAAGTTCATTTGTGGCTTTGTGGCATACTGGAATTGTGTGTAATCTATAAAACATTGTATCCTTACATTAATAAAACAATGTAACTGACTGAAGTGTTGCCATATTAGCCAACTGTCTGTATTTTTCTATTAAATATGTTGATAGTCCTGCAATCAAGATTTGAAAGCTGGTATCTGGAAGGGGGCAACCTGCATACCCTTCCATCCAGGGCATGTGCAGCTTGTGCAGTCACCACACAAGGGTTGCTGTATGAATGCACAGCAGACAAAATGAAACTGTATATGTTCAGAACAGTTACCTGTCCACACAGAGCAGCCCCCCGTGCATGGACAAATGCCTGTTCTGCATAAGCACAAAATAGCCACACAGGTGTTTCAAATGCTAAAACAGCCAGAGCGGCTGCTGCGTCTTATGTCTTTCTGTGTTACGTGCTGCTGTGATATTCACAGCAGCACAAGCTCTTTATCCTCTGGTTGCTTTAGCAGATCCTGGCTATACATAGGCAAATAGGGCGTCTGTTTGTTCATTCTCCTGCCTTACGTCAGTCTGATGTAGTCTATGTCTGTCTTCTTCCCTGATATCTCTTTCTCAATAACTTATACCTACCTGCCTGGACCCTGTTACCTTGTATCAGTATACTTTATACCTTATACCTGCCCGTTGTCAGTCTCCTGCCAGAAATGGCTGTTAGAAATAGAGATAGCTGAAAGTTAATTTTCGTCTGTCTCTATTTATAAAAACAGACATTTTAGAATATTTCTTTTGAATGCTGATCAGCATTCTTACCCATTCCTTTTTGGGAGGGTTATTGTTTGAGTCAGCCTGCGGGGATGGGAGACTTAGGGTCAGTCTGCAGGGAGGGGAGTCTTAGGGTTAGACTACGGAGAGGGGAGTCTTAGGGTTAAGCTGTTGGTAAGAGAGGGTCAGGGTAATGGAAGGGGGGGTTAGGGTAAGGGTTGGGTTAAATGTATACTTACCATTTCGTTGCACAGTCTTCATTCCAGGAAGGATCAATTGCTTTGCCTCTGCAAAGCAAAAGCAATAGATTTCCCAGCAATATCATAACTGCCTAGAAGAGAATGGCCCTTTCAAAATAGGGCCGTTCTCAGCAGAGACACACACCCTACCTTGATGCTGTTACCTTGTATCTGTATACCTGCCTGGACCCTGTTACCTTGTTTTTGTATACCTGCCTGGACCCTGTTACCTTGTATTTGTATACCTGTCTGGACCCCGTTACCTTGTACTGTATGTCAGTTCTGTCCTTGGCCCTGTTGAATTTGTCAGTCCTTGACCTTGTTGTATCTGCTCAGTCCGTGTCCTGTTGCGATGTCTGACTCCCAACCCATCCTAGTTACTCTGGGAGCCTCCACCAGGGGCCAAGGCCTGCTTGGAGCCTGCCACACAAGTCTATCCCCACCATCAGGGGCCCTAGCGAAAAACCTGGCCTCAGACTCCACGCCCTGGTGTACGGTGACCGTAACTGGCTGGTGTGGCCAATCAGTTTACGATTCGGGGGAATTCAGGGGATGCATTCTGGGACTCGCTTCACAGCACCTGAAGAATCAGAGGTGGGCCAAGACTGCTTTAGACTGCCATGATAAAATGAGTTATTGATGTACGATGTATTGCTTATGACTGATGTGGATAGATTTAAAATGGTAAAATTAAATAAGCATGAACACCAAGATGCATAAACCACAAAGATGCCCCTTAGTCTCACAACACATTTGAACCCGCTTGACATTTATGTCTAATGACCTTGAGAAGGGTTTCCAGGTACTGAATCTTCTCTGGAATGAACTCGGACAGGAAGATCTTCACCTGTAAAGACATCACTGGTGTAAAACACAATGCTGTGTGATAGATATGACAATGCAAGCAGCTAGGACTGAAATAGCAATTCTTACTGAGTCCACAAAATAAACACATGCTCAGTTCTATCAGTTTAGTGTATCCAACCCTGCAATTTATTTTGGGAGATGCGTTATATCCAGATCATTATAAGAAATGAATGGGACACAGTGCTAAGGAAAAAATAATATTGGGGCAACAGAACAACTTTTCCGTGCGTATTTACGTCTGGCGGAGACGTAAAGAGGCGATTTGGTATGTACTGAGCATGCCCACAACAGATTATACACTACCTATCGTAACATAACTCTGAGTGTAAGGGCCTTTCACTTAGCAGTAGCATAAATTCGTTCGAGGGGGCATGCCAATTTTACGTTAGCCGAAAGAGCGCTTAAATCACGCAATGTAGGCGGGGTTTGCATTTAAATCGTACAGTATGGGCGTGCTTAGCGGCGTAACTACGCACTGCCTATACGTACGTGTGCGGACATGAGCGGTTACGCTGCCAAAAGTTAAGTTATAGTTAAGAAAGCATAAAGCGGCCAAAGTACGTACATGCAGGGGGAGTGCCTAGGGGAGTGTATAGACGGTACGCTCGCCTAAATACGCTACGCTAGTAAACGGATTGCAAGCGGAGTTCTGGATCTACCCCATTGATAGTAAATATTGTCAAAATTGAAATTAAGATCTCAAAATAATTGTACAAAATAAGGTCCAGAACACCAGAAGATATAACTACAACTGTAGTGATTGTGTCCTGTTCTGATTGTGTAAGAACCATGGCTAATTGTATCCACACAAGCTTGTACTAATTCTGCCCAAGTTTCTATCTGCAATCCCTGTATGTATATCCAGAAGAGTAAAGTAGTTGTAACACTGGGAGATCAATTAGCCAAATCCAAATAAAATTAAAATAATGCATTTTATTAGGTATTCATTAAAACTACATATAAAAGCTGGGAGTATTGTAATATAAAAATGTATATATAATATAAATACAAAGAGCGTGATCTATGGTGAGAAATAAGTGTTATAGAGTTAAATATCAGTCTCCATGCTGCAAAGGTCCTCAATGATGATAACGTGTTATTACCCTCTTAAATATTGTATATCAATGAATGAACATCAATCTGCCCACTTTCAAAGGAAAACACGCTATGCGCAAATTGTAACTCTCCCAATGAGGCTTATTCTGCTTCTACTACATCAATCAAATTATATTATTATAATATCCTGCTATTAGCATCTGTCCACGCACTTCCCAAATAGAAAAGTGCTATGCAAAGATAATGACTCCTCTAGTCATCACATTGTATAAAATTCAACAATAATCATATGAGCGTTGCTTGCTCCACCATGAGGCTATGATCCACCTCCAAAAATTCACATTTACTTTATACAGATAAAGGGCCTGATTCACATTTACATTATACAGTAGGAATTTACTAATTATGGGCCTGATTTAGATTTAAGAAGCTTCATCTTCTTACATGCGATGTTCTTAAAAATACCCTATTTGCGCAATCTATGTACCAGTTAGGAACGTGGATTCACTACGTGTGGTCTTAAACCGCGCGCAAAGTGAGTTAAGTAGAAGGAGGCATGCCAGTGTCGACTCTGAGAAAAGTGAGTGGGAGGAGGTATGTAGATTACACAGGCGGGGTGCGGTAACGGAAGCTCCCTGCTGTGTGGCTGGACAGGTGAGGTAGGTGCGGATCCGGCCGCACCTAACTCATTTCTAAATCTGAATCCGGTCAAATATCTAATTAGCAACGCGACAAACAGCAAGGGTAGGTTGCTGACGCACGTTTCGATGTGGCCGCTTTATCGAGGC
>WWET01001202.1:185151-196410 GCA_011038615.1 Limnodynastes dumerilii
TGTATCCCTGTAAGTAATTCTTGAAGACAAGTGTACCAGTAAACTGGTGTCTATCTAAGATGTCGCAGTGGAGTGGTATATGATGGGATGTCATACCATCAAGTCTCTCTTATTTAACTGAAAAACTATAAAAATGTATTCACTTCAATTATTTTCTATATGTAAACCACCTCTTCTAATTGTCCATATCACCAATTCTAAATTTCTCGGGGAAAAAAGACCTGATTACCTGATTGCAAATATTTGCAGAGAACTCATCCACCTGTATAAGACAAATAAAAATTATTATCATTATGCTTTTCAATACAATAAATACTCCTATAACTACTTATAATAACAGCAGTACCACTTGATGCACCCATTTACAGGATACTTTTCTTATACAATGTGTTTGCAGACTATTTAAGTGCAATTATTCCTACTAACCAGAGCCTGGTCCATGGTTTAAAGATTTAGCAGAGCTGCTCATACACTTGTGTCTGCTTCCATCTGCTCTGCATTAGTGGAAAGGGCATACCCTCCAACATGACCCATTCCATTAGGTACGAAATACTCTGCTCCTCGGTTTCCAACTGTCAGTTACTATGGTAACCACCTTTGTTGAAGAGGCAAATAGTTTTTCAAATATCAGTTAATTAATTTAAACTAGGTGAGTGACAGTTGGAAGCTCAGGAGCGGATTAAATTGTAACTAATGGAATGGGTCACGTTGGAGGGTCTGAAAGGGGAGTTCCACTATTTTTAAATTAGAAAGTGGGTGGTTTAGTGGTGCTACGAGTGCAGTAGCAGGTCGGATATACTGAAGTTCCACCTGGTTTGAGGCTATGATTTCATGCAAATCACGGCCTCAAGCTCCACCCCGTCTATCAATCCTAGTGTTAGTAGGGGTTGGCAGGGCCTTGACGATATAATTTGTGTTATCAAGCCTCGCCCCTATCCTGGGTAACACTAGAACTAGTAGTATTGATTGACAGGGGCGGGGTTTAATGACATGATTTGCATGAATCGCATCATCAAGACCCGCCCCCACGTCGACATCTATCTCTTCCCTCCGAGAACTCCTGAAGGGATGAGATAGAAAGCCAGCAACCCTGAGGTATGTAAAGACTTATCTTGCATAATCTGTGTGACTACAAATTTTCATCTATACAGTCTGGTGATTTCTTTTATTTATGCAATTCTTTATGCAATGCTTTGGATTTGGTGAACCCACTTATAACAGATAGATAGATGCTAAACATCATTATAAATATTAAACAGCCACAATTGCACAAGTGCTGAAAGACTAAACACTGCTAAAGAAATGTCATGCGTTTTAGTCACATTTTGTCAGTAATCAGCTCTTATGAGTATTCCCAATTAATGCATGTCCATCAAGACTTCTAGGAATTACCTTGCACTTGAATTTCTGGGAAAATGTAAGGCAAACCCTGGCTGGTGCATGTTTGTCTGTCTGGATAGTGTGTCCCAGGGCTTGCGGATGTATCAGAACTTATCTAGCATTAAACTGCATCCATTCCAAAACCATTTAGATTTCAGGAAGGCACATTTTATCGGCTGCAAATACTATTTACCGCGCAGATGGCAAAATGCTTGTGGTGCGCTTTTTCCCGTCTATTACGTTAGGTAAAATTTGCGGATTTTTATGCCCACCTCTATGGGGTGCACATAAAAATCCACAAGTAAAAATGTAACTTTGCACTGCAAATAACACGGCCCATACAGTTTATGCTTCTTAGCCCATTATCTGTGGAAAATAATATTAATATAAAGTATTGTCCCTGCATAAAAAGTATAAAATCAATCCCCCACCCCCAAAAATAAAACAGTTTTATCCAGGTGTAACTTTCCACCTGATTTCCTCTTTTTTTAAATGCTGGATCTGTTCTATTATGAATATTCCATGATTACAAATTCTCTGTAAACTATGAACATTTACTCATGTCCAATATCTCATAATGTTTTGATCAATTATTAATTTTCAAGGATCAAGCCATTTTCAGTATAAGCAAGCTGCCATGTCAGGCCAACAGCTCAATATTGTGATAGTTTTTTGGGAACAGTGTTTTGGAACTACTGAAGCAGTTGAATGTATCTTTGGTTTGCATGCAGAACTTTGAAGTGTGCAGTTAAGATTTTGCTGCAAATAAATGTGATCATTAATGTATTATCTGAAGACTGAATATTTCTTTTTGGTCTCTATGTGAAGTATTTAAGGATCCAGAAATTTTGAGCAGCAAATGCACAAATCCACTGTTTAATCAGTGTGTGTCCTATCCAGAGTTCCGACAATTGCAACTCTGGATATAACATACTGAAAAGGTGCATCCGCTCCACGTGAGCAGGGCACATACAAGTGAACACAGACAGAAGGGTAGCCCTGTGCACATCTTTCCGTGCTCGTTCCCATTCAGCACATGCATAGATTGATATCCTCGGTGTAGGTGAATTAAGTCCTAAATGTGAGTCACATATTGATAACAAGGCGGTTTATTAGCACACCTCACTCATTTGTTTTTGTGTTCGTGGTTCTCATTAGTCTTTACAGTGTTATAGGGAAAAAGAAACTTAGCTGGCATTGTACATAAAAGTACAGCATACCTGCCTGCTCATACAAATGTCCTATATACTCAATACTACATGTGTCTGAGCTATACAGATATACCCATAATAGATTTACTTTACACCTTTCTACAGTGTCAATTCAAGGCTGTTTTCACCATTTTGTCCATCCTCTTCCTATTTCCTGATATCTAGGCCTCAGCCTGCCAGATTTGCAAGTCATTATAATATATTCTGGTAAAAATAATATCAGTTTTCACCAACCATTTTGTTTTTAGGTAAACTAGAGTCTCATCCTCTTATGTATACTTGTAGTTTTACTTTTATTCAGATGTAGCAGTAAGAAACACATTTACCTTTTCCTTGTTGGCCTGGCTAATCTTCAGGGTATATGCTTTGGCCATCTCTGTAGAGTTTTTAATGTCTGTTGTTGCTTTATCTTTGTCTCTCTTGTCGCACTCTGTCTTTTTAATGTCTTTTCCTGTATATTTCTCTCATACACAGCTTTTGTGTCTCTGCCCGTCTCTCTCTCTCTCTCTCAGCCTCTCTGACTCTGTTACTTTCAGTTTCTCTTTAGATTAGCTTTGTGGTTTACAAGAAGGAGGGTGAAGGGCTAGTTAGAAAAGGGAATTTCCAGTAGTAAGGATAAATAAATAATAATTCTACACATTGTATAAACACAGTCCAATGCAAGTGGGGTTTTTTCTCTTGCCTAGAACTGCTGTGGGGTAGGGCTGGAGTGAAACTCTGATCAGGGTGTGTGTAAAAGCCAGAAACATATTAAATGCATGGAAAAATTACATAGGTACACACTCAGAACCTATATTAAATGCATTGATAAAGGCGGCAACCATATCAAATCCATGGGAAAAGGCCTATGCTGTTTCTTTTTTTATTTTTTAATAAATAGAGCACTATGTTTTAAGTTATAAACCTGTAAATTCTATTTTAATATATACATTCTTTATTGAATTTGTAGGTAGGTAAAATAACAACATTACAATAACTGAAAGCATAAATGTACAGGCAGTCTACAAACAAATATCACTTTTACATTTTTAAATAACAACAACCAGGGCCGGTGCTAGGGTGTTCGGCGCCTTCCTGCGAACTTTACTTTTGCCCCCTTCTGTTTAACAGTTTGAAATTGACACCAGTGACCATCCTAGATATATAGTAAGCGTCATCATACAACACAATTGTAACCACAATAAAACAAAGCAAAACATAGTCACCACTATACAATAGTTTCCTAGTCTCCACTATACATATATATATCCCCCATCCTGTCTCTCCAGCACCCAGTATCCCCATCATGTGTATTCAGAACCCAGCATCCGCCATCATGTGTATCCAGCTCCCAGTATCCCCAGCATGTGTATCCAGCACACAGCATCCCCCATCATGTCTCCCCAGTACCCAGTATCCCCCATCATGTCTCTCCAACACCCAGTATCCCCCATCATGTTTAACCAGCACCTGTTAACCCCCATCATGTGTATCCAGCACCTATTAACCCCCATCATGTGTATACAGAACCTATTAACCCCCATCAGGTCTGTCCAGCACCTATTAACCCCCATCAGGTCTGTCCAGCACCTATTAACCCCCATCAGGTCTGTCCAGCACCTATTAACCCCCATCAGGTCTGTCCAGCACCTATTAACCCCCATCAGGTCTGTCCAGCACCTATTAACCCCCATCAGGTCTGTCCAGCACCTATTAACCCCCATCAGGTCTGTCCAGCACCTATTAACCCCCATCAGGTCTGTCCAGCACCTATTAACCCCCATCAGGTCTGTCCAGCACCTATTAACCCCCATCATGTGTATACAGAACCTATTAACCCCCATCAGGTCTGTCCAGCACCTATTAACCCTATCATGTCTGTCCAGCACCTAATAAACCCCATCATGTGTGTCCAGCACCTATTAAACCCCATTATGTCTGTCCAGCACCCAGCGCCCTATACCATTACTTACCTTTGAAGTCTTCTCCTCCTCTGGCTGCTGCTTCTCCTCCGCGGCGGGCTCTGCATGACGTTGCTGTGACCTCAGGTCACTCCAGCGTCGTCAGTGAGGGGGAGGCGCTGCTCACACAGGCAGAGCAGCACTGAGATGGACGCCGTTGTGAGGCGCTCTATAAGGCGCTCTCATCAGTGATGAGAGCACCTTACAATGTTTTACAGCAGCATCCATCTTGCAGGGAGCGGGGGGATGAGCGCCTGTCCAGCATGGCGCCTGGATGCACTGCATCCCCCCGCAGAGCGGGTCGCGCCGGCCCTGACAAATTTGTAACTTCAGAAGAATACAATTCAGACTGCTTGATAGTCAACAAGATATCTTGTTGTCTATTTACTTACTATTTTATTTTTTAATGAACGTTGCTGATACAAGCTTGCTTCTCCGCGCAGCGAGCCTGGTTGCTTCGTTCATATAATTTATTAGTACTTTGTTACATGCCGGTTGCAGCAACTGGGCATGTCTTCTACTCACCCCTCCGGTCTCCCAAACAAGACGATCACAGTGCCGGTTATAGATTCTTTCAGTCTAGGTTCTACTGATTCTGTCTTTTCCCGCTCCTTGCTCTGTCTCGCTTCTCTTCTTCCTGTCTACACCTTTTGTTCCTCCTTGTTCCACCTTACTCTCCAGGGTCCGCGACCTGTGTGGTTTCTTGCAGCCCAGACTATCCCCACCATTAGGGGCTCTAGTGAACACCAGATTCCTGTTAGACTCCGTGCCCTGGTTGTGTCGTCCACATCGCTTGGATGATCCTGGTGTTCCGTGTCTGGTCTCCACATCATACAATGGTACCAACTCCTGCTTCCTGACGACTGTTGTGTTTGAGACCGCGTTTCCTGGTCAGCTAAGTTTTAACCATTTTCTGTTGTTCATTTTTTTATTTTTTCCTACCCCTAATAATAGCTTTTAGGGGGAGAAAAAGGGAGTTATATTGTTACACTCTGCAGGTTCATCCTGACAGAGTGTGTGTTAATTTCTTGCAAAGTTCTGTGTGTCTGATTTTCTCCCAGCTGCAGGTTAATTGTCCCTGGAGGTGTGTCTGGTTTCCAAAGCTATTGGGGGAGTGTTCTTTAAATAGCCTCCAGTGCAAGTAGCAGGTGCTGGTCATAATGTTACGACACCGCTGGGGTGTCTGGGAGTTAAGGTACCCCGGGATTACCTTGGCTGAGGACCGGGGTGACCAGGTAACAAGAGAAGAATGAACGAGCAGCTCACCAGGGTGTAGAGCCTGAGACCGGACCGAGTTTTCGCTAGAGCCCCTGATGGTGGGGATAGACTGGAGCTGGTAGGAACTCGTCAGGATACAGCCCTAGAGAGAATGCCCGGGAGAGGAACGAGAAAAAGCACAGAGGGAGTCAGACAGGTGAGTGCTAGATAGAGGAGTGGGAGGAGACAGGCAGCAGAGTATGACCTGTAACAAACTACACAAAACACTGAACAGACATGGCAGACTAGGAAGGAACAGACAGGACTGACAAGACAGACTAAACTAACCAGGGCAATCACACACACAAGCAAACAGCGGAAACCCACAAGGGGTTAACAGAAACAGTCAGGCAGGATAAGCTAGGTAAATACAAATGGTACTGAACAGCAAGGTGGGAGATGGAGGGAAAAGAAGACACAAGGTATGAGGCAAGGTACCGGGCAAGGACAGAACTGGGGCACTCAAGAAAGTAAAAAGAAACGAAGCACAAAGGCAAGAGGAAAGAGACTGGCACAGAGACACTAGGAACTAGAAGCTATGACCAGCACCTGCTACTTGCACTGGAGGCTATTTAAAGAACACTCCTCCAATAGCTGTGTAAGCCAGACACATCTCCAGGGACAATTAACCTGCAGCTGGGAGAAAATCAGACACACAGAACTTTGCAAGAAATGAACACACACTCTGCCAGGATGAACCTGCAGAGTGTAACATATATGGGTATATCGCTGGAATAGTAGTACTAACGCCAGCTTGAGCTAGCGTTAATTTAATGCTCAGAGTGGAGTGTAAAACTGTGCTCTGAGGGTTAATAAATATAACGAAGCGCCAGTCCGCTCTGAAAAGAACGGGCCTGCAGAAAGACCCGATATTGACATGGATCGCCATGGAAACTGCAATTTTCCATGATAATCCATTGTTTGTAAATAAGAAAAACTTAATTTTCATGTGAAAATGGGCATTATCGCTTGAAAATAATCTTTGTAAATAGACTCCCTTGTTTGCTTTGACAGAGTGACGAACAGAAACCTAATAAATTTTTTTTACATTTAATATGCAGGTGTTTTTGTGTAAATTCGGTGTGTATCTGACAGAGTGTGTGTTTTTGACTTTTAGGTACTCTTCTTACTTTGATTTCAGTACTTGATGAAAATCGTAGTGTGATTGAAACGTTGGACTTAATTGAGCTGAAGCTGATAATTTAAAGCTATTAATGGAATAAAGCAGCCTTTTGTTATTACATTCATACAAGTCTCCAGAGTGCTTCCATCATCTTTTAAACATACATTAAATAACACTATGTGTCAGCACATAAATAAAAAGGAGGTTTAGTTCACAATATAGCTATATTGGGTTAAGCTCACCTGCCCAGCGTCAAGGCACCTCCTGTAGGTGAGTCCCTATCCATTTGCTATATGTGTACACAGGAGGTCTCTGTTAAGACACTACCTGCATTTGAATAGCCTGCAGCAGCCATGTTTGGGGAGTGGTCAGACTCCAAAATAAAACTAAACAGTAGCAGTAACAGAAGTGCGGCCATTTCTTTTGCTACTGTTTAGTTGTATTTTGGAGTCTGACCACTCCCCAAACATGGCCGCTGCAGGCTATTCAAATGCAGGTAGTGTCTTAACAGAGACCTCCTGTGTACACATTAACTCTAAACTTTAGAGCCCCAACTTTGGGTCACATATCCAATATCTTTCTAAACCAAGAGCTCACCTCACATGGAGATTCCCAAGTCTCCAAAATGGAGACTTGGGAATCTCCATATGAGGTGAGCTCTTGGTTTAGAAAGATATTGGATATATGATATATGTAATATAGGATACCTCTGATGAAGCTGTTGTGAAACGCGTGTTAGGTTTAGCGGTGTGCTGTGCACTATCACCCACTATTTATTTAATATGTACCTTGGCTGTTTAATATAAATATCACAGATACTGGGTTTTTAATCCAGATCTGAGTCTCTAGCGGGGGACAAGCCTGGTGGTAGCGCCATCGCTAATTATGTGCTGTAAAGGGAACATCTCCATGCGTTTCCTTCAGCTTCCATTGCCTATTGCTATTAAACTTCTGCTTAAGACACTCAGCTATTTATGTTTTGTTGACTCATTAATATAAAAATATTGCCTTGCCTTGACACAGCTCACGTGAAACGCGCGTCGGCAGCCCAGGTGTGAGCAGTTTCTCTCCCCCTGTAGACACTCCGCTCTCCAGCACTTGCATAACATCAGACCGGTAAGCTCGTTCCTACTCACCCACTGCTACAATGAAGGGATATTTAGGGCTCCTTTGGGAGCGAAGCGCCGTCGTGAGGCGTTTTTTTAATTTTTCTTTATTGTTTTTTAGTAGGAAGGGTTAGTATAGATATTGGAACGGCAATCTCCTTACCACACGCTGATTGTTGCTGTCTTTTCAATATGCATATACGCTGATACATGTGTGGACAGGATTATTTGTATTGAACTTACCACAATAAGAATGCCCTTTTATGGTCCTTCACAATATATATGATCCATGTTATGCACACTAGTCTTTGACTTGGCTGGAATGCAGGGGCTTTTTCTGTGTCTGCAGGGGGGAGAAAATTCTATTTTTTCTGCCCACCTGATTACTTAATAGGGTATTTTACCTTGTGATTAATATGATTTATTTTTGCTTATATTTTTTCGCTGGCTTTTCACTTTCAATTTTAAATGACATAATAAAGGTTACTTTTTAGGAGTCTCAGTTTTGGTTTGCATTCAAAACAGTGGCTTTTTTTCCTCTTTAATGAAGCAGGGGTCTCCTTGCCTAGTTAAATTTTGTTAATCAATAAATAATAGCCAGACACAGTTCTACAAGACAACTTTATTCCTGTGTAAAACAGATAAATAGAATTAATAGGTAATACATATTAATTTTGCCAATATTATCGGTGTGATACACTGTAGGAAGTAATAATTATTTTTAATATATTTCACAACAGTTAAGTAAAAAATAGAGACATCACATTATTTTTAATGCATATTAATAAAGATTGATTTATTTTTAAGTAAAACAAATATTTTTGAATAATAGAGACCCAGAGTGCCCATTAGAGAAATCTTGAGTTTGGATGGGGTTGTACCTTGTCACAAACTATTTTTTTGTACTGTAGTCCTGAGGAATTCCAAGGACCTTCTACAGACTTTCCCTCACTGGGGAGAGGCTCGCTGGCGCTGTAGTGTTTGGGGGGTCTGCCTGGAGAGCAAGGTGCATGGGACTCAGCGCCCCACCATGTTGGTGGAGAGCATTGGCCGAGCAGCCGTGATCATCAAGACGTTTATCTGGGTAACAGGCTGCATCTTCATTGTGACTACCTGGATATTTGGACCTTGCGAAGAGATTCTGACCAGGCATTGCAGGTGCCGTCAGAGGGAAGTATTTGTGTGCAGAGGGCAGCTGCTGGGAGTCAGGTGATAAAGCTACTTAGACTAGTGGGGAAAGGGGCAGATAATGTGGTGACTCTGCCTGGCATTGATCTCTGTGTATGGATAGGATATAGTGTTGTGTTCGTGTTTTATAATAAATTACTGTTGTGTTTTTATAACTGTGTTTGCCTGAGTGATTGCACAAACCCTAGGAAATACCCAGTAAGTGTTTCTGGCATAGTAATTGGGCCAAGTGAAAGTGGTATCGTCACAGGTGGTAACTTCTATTATCAGCTCTGTTTTTGGAAGATTGAGTTTCAGATGGCAGGGGGATGAAATGGCAGAAAGACATTAAGTTACACAGGCCAAGACAGTTGGTAAGCAACCAGGAAAGGATAGATAAACTTGTTTATCATCTTCATAGAGACGGTACTGAATTCCAAATGACTTTATTAGTTTATTTAAGCGAACTGAGAATTGAGAAAAGCAATGGACCTAAGAGTGAGCTTTTTGGTACTCTATCAGATAAAGGAATAGCAGGAGATGTGGATACAGAAAAGTGAACCCTTAAAGGTTAATTATATAAGTAGAATGTGAATCAGGAAAGGGTAGTGTCCTGAATATGTAGAGATTGTGGACCGGATTCACAGATCCGGTGTGAGTTAGGTGCGGATAGACCCTAACCTAACTCACCCTTCCTGCCCCAATCCCGCCCCCTTTTTAGATACCTTATGGATTTACAAGTATAGGCAAGTCGCTCAAGCAGCCTTGAGGTACTTGGAAACTGAGAAATGGGTTGATAATTTAAGAGAAAGTTGTTTTTTCAGAATTGAAGGGTTCAGTGCCTATTTAAATTAAGACAGGTCCACTTGCAGTTCCACTATTCGCTGCTATGAATTTAGTAGTTGCCTACTAAATTCATAGTGGAGCATAGTGGAGCTGTGGCGGACCAGAAAGGAGTCCTACAAGGACTCCCGAATTGCCGCTTGCTCCTTTTTCAGTGCAAGGTTCCAGGCGAAGTGATTTGTTTACTATTACCATAGGAATAGTAAATATATCTATCCAATCAGGTGTCTTTGTGGAGGACCCATGTTGAATAACAACACGGGACCTTTCACACTCACTAGTCCCGTGTGAGATCTGGGGAAAAGACCCTTCTTATTTCCATGGTATGATTCCTGAGCCATTAGACGGGTCTAGAAAAATATGGACATTTCACCTCACATTTTGGCCATAAACCCGGGTATTTGGTGGTGATGTGAAAGGGGTATTATCTAGTGAAATGTTTTAATCTATTTAATAAGAGTCCTTTAGTATTTATTTATTTATTCCGTATATATTTAATAGTTAAAGAGTTGTTCTTTGCACTGTAAGGTACATTTTTTGGATCTTATCTACATAGGATACACAAGTCCCCCATCCCCATTTTGCAGCACCCACCTCTAGTTTTACCATTCTTTTGTGGTTTCCCCAGATGCAGGGTCTGCAATAATCCTTATCATTATCAAGCATTTTTAGTGTGATGGTATGGGCAGTTTGACTGCTAGTATGGCAGCATGATAGTGATAAATGGGATAGGCAGTGAGATAGATGGTATGGGCAGTGGGAGAGGGGCAGTGCGCAGGGGTGATGCGATGCAGTAAGTGGAGGGATGTGGTGCAAGGCGGCGCCAGGTCATCTTCCTGCTTCCCGCTGCAGCGCATGGCTGACAGAAGATCCCTGCTATCAGCTGCCACTGCAGTTACACAGAGCAACTGATAGCAATGTGTTCAGACCGGCAGCTGATAGCAGGAACTTCCTGTATGCAAAGGACAATCCTTCATTGTGACACCAGTGTCACTAGGTAGGAGCAAGAGAGTGCATTGCAGAGGAAGAAAGACATCTTAGGTAAGTGAAGCACATCAGTGTGGAAATACTAGGAGGCTAGAGTGACATGATAGGGAACTGGAGGGCTGGAGAGACATTGGGCCTGATCCAGACCTTACTAAAGCACAGCGTATTGGCATTCACTTTACCTGTCACTCCCCCTGTGCGGGCGTATGGCCCCTTCCTTACGCCGGCTGAAGGCTACCCTAACT